>CM022479.1:5274203-5375274 GCA_011952105.1 Coreoperca whiteheadi
GAAAATGAGGTTTTAAATCTTAAAATGGGAGAAGATAGCTTGATAAACTGGACATTTTATAGTGTATATGAGCATTTATGCTCTGTTAGTGAGTGTGGACGACAAAGTGTGTATGGTCTTGATTTTGTGTGAGCATATACATGACCATGTGTGTGGGTGGTTGTTTGTGTGTTCGCTGTTTAAATATCTGCAGGGTGCAAGTGAACAAGAGAAAAATACAAAGAGAAAAATGCTACTTTGGAGTGAGTGCACCTCTGTTTACGAGCATTATAACTGAGTGATTGAATTCCCACTTTTTTTTGCCCCCCCCCCCCCCGCAGGCGGAACGATGAGGTGACCCACATTAAGATCCAGAACTCGGGCGACTACTACGACCTGTACGGAGGCGAGAAGTTTGCCACGCTGGCCGAGCTGGTGCAGTATTACACCGAACAACAGGATCTCCTGCGCGAGAGGAACGGCCATGTCATCGAGCTCAAGTACCCACTCAACTGCAAGGACCCCACCTCTGAGAGGTGCCGACAGACTCGCACACTAACACCCACACGTGGAAATGGGCCCACATTTCCATTCAGCTAAGCACTATTGGGGATAAATCCAAACAGATAGACACAAATACACACATAAACTTATCGAAGGTCATCTCGATATGTTTAAAAAAAAAAAAATCTAAACTCATTAAAACTGCATGGATGTTTCTCCCTGACCACAGACAGTGGTTTTTATTCTTACAGCTTCAGGTGCGTTAGACTGTAAAGCCTCATCCTGCCATGAGAAGCAGCGAAAACCAGCTGAGCAATGTTATTACTCTAGCTTTCAGTGCAGTTACAGTATCCTGTTATGGCCTGAATACTGTTGGTGAGGCATTTTCACCCTGCCGAGAACAAAACTCTTGTTACATTTTAATATTATGCATTACAGTTTTGCGTCATCATGATGCATTTCCAGCATAATGAACCTAAAGAGATCAGTGTAGAATTGTAATAAAAATCTGTAGGAGAAATACCTTCCATTCCCATACAGGCAATCTTATCTATAACAACCTACAAAGTTACATTAATCCTATTGATAACCATTGGGGGAAAGGACTCCGAAAATATTCTGAAAGAATATAATACAAAGGGGGATATTGTAACTCTTAATAATAACAGCTCTAGGCAATATAATGAAAGAAGGAACACAGCTCAGTTTTGAAATGCTTAAAGAGAAACACACAAAACAAGACTTTTATCGGTACCTGCGGATGCGGCATAATGTTAATATGAAGGGGAAAAATGTAACCAAGGAAAGTACATGTCTGATAGAACTGTTTAGAAATGATGATTCGGATACTGCTGGTCGAATTATTTCATGCATGTGTAAGTGTCCGTCAAATCTTAAAATGCGCTCAACTTCATATATTTTTTTAAAAAAAATGGGAGAAGGGACAAGTATACCTGAGAAAAAATGGACAACAAGAAACTGGAAACCAAAATGCAAACCATTATTATGTTTTCTGGGATTGCCTCATTATCAAAGACTATTGGAGAAAGATACACACAAGACATCTTTAAATGTATATTGCTCCTAGAGTGTAAGACCATATATTTTGGTCATGTACCTCAGGAATGGTTGACAAGAGATAAATGTGTAATAAATATACAGTTGATAGCTAGCAAAAAGACTTTTAGCAATAAATGGTTATAACAGGAGAGCCCAACCTTAAATGCATGGATGGAAATTACAATGGAGTAGATAACAGCTTCTTACAATTTGTTTCACACTGGGCAAAATGGATCAACTATGTAACGCCCCATAGGCCTGCTTTTACTTTCACAATTCAATGATCACGTTGTAAACAAAAGATAACTCCACAATTGTAAAAAGTAAATTTTTTTGTTTGTTTTCTTATCTCTGGTTGGCCTTAAAGGTACTATGTTGCGATCTGTGACAAACGAATATATGATTCATACATACCATATCTGAAATACATCTTATGGAAATGTTTGTCTGATACTGAATGTCAATCAAAAAATTAATTAAAGGAAGAAAAATCTGTAGAATGCCAGAACAATGTACAGTTGGAAAAATAAAGAAACTTATTCTAACATTTGAACACAAGTTAAATATTTAGAAGGTAAATCATCATTAATACAGGAGCAAGTTGGATCATATCTCCCTCACTTTTTTGAGCCATCGCCATAGGGCTGGTTGATATGGCTAAAATTAACATCACAATATTAATAAGGATATTTTTTTCATCTCGATGAACTATGCACTGTTATGGATTACACTGAGAAAGTGTGTAACACTTTAAAAACAGAAACATAGGTGAATGTCCTTTTTTCTAGCTCTGTTTTGGTCTTCACCAGCTCCAGAAATGCTAAATGCTCCACTGTGATAAGATACTAGTTGCTTACTTTGTCTGCGGTTTGGTGATGGATAGGTAGCTTACGGCTGAAAACAGCTGCTGGAAAGGAGGTTGATGAGAGCACCGAGACTGAACCAGAACAGTGAAGTTGCAGGGCTGGAAGACTGACACAATGAGCTGGAAGAAGCTAAAACACTCTGTAGAGCTGAGGGGAACTGCAACGTTGGATGATAATTTTCTGTGATTTATTTTTTATTTTTTGTGACAACAAGCGACAGATCTCACGCTACAAATTGTCATTTGATCCATTGTTAATATAAAAAATATGATATATGATTAGTGCAGCTTTAAACAACTTCTTTGAAGACGTTTTAATTGCAGTTTGATTAGAATCATCAATTTACAGAAATTGTAAAACGTTAATACAATATGATCTTCATAATGCAATTCCATTGAAAGCCGACAGACGATAATTTTGAATTTTTGTCCTGGCTTACTTCACCAGAAACTTAACTGTTAGTGAATATAATAGGATGGCAATAGGAAAAATCAGCTGTTAGTTCATAAACTATGTATATGTGTTTATACATGCTGTTTGTAGGGAGGTTGTATTATTTTGTGCGCACGCACTCCCACACATTAAATTTAGATGCACTTCACAGCCACATGCATAAATCGTGGCATATTCCCAAATGCATCTTCAACCAAACCTAAGTGGGTGGTGCTGCTGTTGTGTGTTTATGCGTACCAAGTATCCACACACAAACCTCCCTCAAAGAGAGTGTACACAGGTTGGACGCAGCTCTACATTTCATCACACCTACACACCTTCATTGAAATGGGAAACTAAGGCAGATGGTGTGTTAATGCCACGAATCCACGCATACAGGAAGCATTTTAGAAAGCTACATGATCAGATCACTTTTCAGTTCTCTTTGGTATCACTTCATCATGCTGAGCGGGTTATGTACATTTTATTTTTCTACACATCCGCACATTGCAATGCGTATATCGCAGTTTCTGTTTAGCTCTAAGAACAACTTGGTTTTGGTTTATGTGGGTTTCTATTCTACATACATCTTTTGTCAGTGCTTCCTACACACTCGTGCTCACCACACAGGGGGGAAAAAAATGCAGACATGCAGGTTTTTCGTCTTAACGTCAGCAACCGAGTGAGACTGCAGGCATGTCAGAGACACTTTAATTCTCGAGTAGGAGTCTAAGCTCACAATGCATTTATAGATAGGCATTATGAACCCTGAAGCTACAATATGGGACTTTTTCCCTTAAGACAGGAAACATGTTGCTAGTTCTCCCCCTCAGTTTGCCAAGTTTCTGTCTCAACTCTTGTTACTCTTGTCTTGATGATTTGTCTACCTTGAAACAGCATCTGGCCTGAGACTGAGCTTCGCGATCTCCACAGGAGTTGGAAAAGCCTGCTAGCATCACCTTAGTAGACACCGCCAGCTAATAACATGATGCCCACAGCAAATGGTTTTGACACTGAATATCCTAAAAATCACTTAAAGTGACCACAATTGATGTTTTTAATAAAAATGTATCAACGTGACAATGTGAAAAGGGTCTCTCGTTGTGATGACCCAACAGAGAATTATCACCTGAATCTGCAGCTCCCCTCTGATTTACGGAGCTTTATAGCAAATGTTTAGTTTTGGTTCCCTCTCACTGCTCTCATTGTGTTGTTTTCGGTTGCAGCAGGCAGCTGATTTAGTGAAAACACTCTAAACACCCACTGTCCCACTACCTGCTAGGGCTGTCAAAATTGCTCAAAAATGACTTTCGAATATTCCCTCTATATTCGAACATCTGGTTGCACATTTTGCGAATGACGTGCATTACATCAATAACAGGACCAATTAATACAAACGAGACATAACTACTTGTATAGGTAGTTTATTTAAGTTTAAACATATTTGACCTGTGCCACACGCTAACTGTATCTTACATAGCTTGCATAAAACTTTATCTTGCGGCTCAACAATTTTACCTCCTACCGACAAAAATCCAAAGTACTTCCAGACATGGGTTTTTAGATTTTGGGGGGTGAAAACTGCTTTCTCTGCTGCGGTCGAGTTGGGCTCTGCTCTTTCTGCCATCTTCCATGCAAGATGCGTCAACTTTCAGCAGTGACGCTGTGCCAGACAGTGCGACTCCTGTGACCTGTGCATGAACCCACAGCCACGCCTCTACTAACGCGGGCATTTTTTTCCACTTTGTTTTATTCGAATATAAATTTTCACCTTCGAAATTCGTTTTTTTAAAACTATTCGAATATATATTCGAATTTTGATTATTCGTTGACAGCACTACTACCTGCTCAGCACCAAACAGCGGACAGACAAAATTAACAGCTAGCTGGTGCACATAGTGGAGCATTTAGCAGCTAAAGAGCCAGATATTACCCTTAGGAGTTGGTATTGTATTCATCAGGTGGCCTACAATATGATTCCAAATGAATGAAACTGTTTCTCTGCAACTGCTGGATGTGTCAGTAAACTACTTAAATAGTGACGATATGTCAGTGTTGTGTTCTCAACTTGTTTCTGCTGCCCCCAAGTGGACAATAAAATCAGTAATTGCAGGCTTAAAGCTAATATTAAGAGAGAGGGTTAAAATGTAATATTGCAGCATAAATAAAATGAAATACATCATAACATTGTAATATGATACTAACTACTAGGTGATATCAATAACGATAATCTAGCAATATATAAACTTAGTTTTCAAATATAAGATCAAGATTTATATTTATTAACATATTTAAAAAATGTCTTGGTTTGCATTTTGAGGAATTGCCACAAATCATATGATACCTTCAAGTTGTTGGTTTGCATGTTCAGTCATTCAAGCTGTCAGTTTGTCAATGAATATTGTTTTTGGATTCATGTGTTGGTATGTCACAGTCCGTTCCCTCGCTCCTCTCCAGGTGGTACCATGGGCACCTCTCTGGGCGAGACGCAGAGAAACTGCTCACAGACAAAGGCAAAGCCGGTAGCTTCCTGGTACGGGAGAGCCAGAGTAAACCGGGCGACTTTGTCCTCTCAGTTCTCACCAATGAGGAGAAACACGAGAACGTTGACCGCAAGACCAAGGTCACCCACGTTATGATACGCTACCAGGTGAGGTAACTCAGTTCAGGCCACTTAAAATATACAGAAACTTAAATTGATAAGGAGGATTTTAAAAATGTTATGTTTAGGTGAATTGAGACAGCCTGGGTGCTCTTGATGCCTCGACTGCCTGAGTTCACCACTTGTCAAGTATTTTTAAGCAAGTCATGATTAATTTTTGCACTCTAGGAGCTCCTCAAGTAGTTGAACTGTTGATGTTTGTCTCCAGCAGGACGGTAAATACGACGTAGGTGGCGGTGAGAGGTTCGACACCCTGGCTGATCTGGTGGATCACTACAAGAAGAACCCCATGGTGGAGAAAAGTGGCATCGTGGTGCACCTCAAACAGGTATGGAAGAGAAATTTAACAAATAACACCAACAAAAGCATCCAATCAGGTGAATCTTGTGCATGCAGTTCCTTGAAGGCATGGACGGTGTTGCAATATGCTGGTTAATTCAAACCACATGAAAATATTATTTTTATACATGAGCTTTTTAAATTTAGAACAACTTGCTTTGCTCTGACTAATTTGATTTCCCTCTCCCAACCTGACAACGACAGCCCTTTAATGCCACAAGGATAAATGCAGCCAACATTGAGAACCGGGTACGAGAGCTCAACAAAGTAGCAGACAACTCTGAGAAACCCAAACAAGGATTCTGGGAAGAATTTGAGGTATGTAACCTCGAAATTGTCAGCGCCAGAAACAGTCCTTTCAATCATGATTTAAAAGAAAATATGGGGAAATTTATATCACTGGTCATTTTGGAATTCCAGTCATTTGAAAGGCTGTATTCAACAGTTTTATTAAATGAAGCTCCAGTTAAGAGCTGGATGACTTGAGTCATATGTACAAGAAATAATTGTGTGCCGTCTTCCTCTGGATGCCACATTTTTTCCATTGGAAAGTGTTTTGACGATGACGTTTTCAATAGCTCTTGCACAGCACACCCCTTACAAAACAGATTTCTGTTTTAATGCTAAGTTTTTCATTCTGACTTTGATGGCTTTCTTGCTTCCACCTTGTACCATAGAGTATACAGTATTTTCCATAGCAGACTTTTTTTATTCATCTGTTTCATGTCTATTTGTATAGGTTTACAGCTATGTTTTTTTTGGGGGGGGGGTTTCTTCCAGTGAATCATTAGTTTTCTTGTCAAGAGAAATTCAAATGTATTTATTCTGTCTTAACCTTTGAGCAATGTTGTTGGTTGAAGCATATCTTGTGGCATGCTCTTATGGATTATTTTTTTGTTTACAGTTGTCTCTACAAGATCATAGTTACTGATCAATGTCTGGTTGTTGGATTGCCTGCTCCTAGGCTCCTACTTGGCTACAATCTTTATTGAGATGATATTCATTTTTCAAATTAATTTAAATTACTTACTGCGTCTTCTGTTTTGAAGTGTGTGTGGCATAATATGCATAAAATAAACGCTTCTATGCTGTCTTGTAGATGAGCTACACAATGTGAGTTATTTGGAAATCAATTCAGGAAAACAGTGCCAAGATAATAATTGGTCTATCTGGCTTTGTATTTATGGCATATAACTGTTTGTTATTTCTAGCTAAACTAAACTGTAGACAAATGCTGTAATTGCATGACATATTCCACCCGATAAGAGCCGATATGCATCCAAAATTAACTTATGTACAAAGTAGGAAAGAAGAGCGTTTGAGGCCGGTTTTTAATTGAAGGGAACTCCATGCTGAAACACTTCCTCTTAAGTCTACAAGCTGAACACTGATACATGCAGTTTTCCTGTTCCTGCACTCTAGGGTGACGCCTACTGTTTTAAAGGCCCGTAACACTGTTGAAACACACAGCAAAGGTGCCCTGTGAGAGTTTTCTTGTTAGGTTTACATTCAGGGTTACTCAGCAAAACGCATTGTGTGTATCCTTGAGGTCTAACAAACAGCTATATAGTGCTAGTTGAGGTCTAAAACTCTACAGGGAACCTTTTAAGTATCTAAACATTTTAATCTCAGTATGGCTGATATGAATGAATGACCTCAGAATTAGTAGTTGCCTTTTTTATTGTGAATATTCTTTTGTTTGGAACTTCCTGGAACTCTTTCTTATACATCTCATCTTCTTGTCATTTTCCGTTTTCTTTTGTCATCACCTGCCAGGTACTTCAGCAGCAGGAGTGCAAACTGCTGTATCCCCGGAAAGAAGGCCAGAAGCCAGAAAACAAGAGTAAAAACAGATACAAGAATATCCTCCCCTGTGAGTCACGCAGCAACCTGCCATTTCCTGTCTCTCCAACGTCCTGTGGAAAGAATGACACAAATTGACAACAGCCAATGTAGAGGCCTCAGCAGTGTGTGAAGAATTTGCTTTGTTAGCTTATATCCTATCAAGTGACATTAGGCAGATTACAAAAACCATCAAGCATGATCTCAAGAAACTGTAGACATTTTTTTGTGCATTAATGAGCTATTGTGTTTTCAGTTGACACAACTCGGGTTGAAATCAGGGAAATAGATCCAGATGTTCCTGGTTCAGACTACATCAATGCCAACTATATCAGAGTGAGTCTGTTCAGCATTCTACAAGGCCATTTGTCAACAACTGTAGATTATCGAAAAATAGCAGTAATACACAACATTCAGCAAACACTCAAGATAGTTCACCTAACTGTCTTGTTAGTTAGGTAGTTAACGTAAAATAATTGTGGGTGGTTTAGTTCCAAAGTTATAAGTATATCACACAGAATGGCTACCTCAGATTTATCAGTCAACACAGACAATATTGTTTTGAAAAAAACTCCCTATTTTACAACTAACAGTTCTTAAACCCTTTTTATTTCTTTGTTTTAGTCTTAATTTTACTTGGTGAATATTTTCTTGAAGAAGTGAAACTATTAGTATATTTGTGTATATTTAACTTTATCATCAGGTAGTTCACATTAAGGGTTAGCGAATATGAATCTATCTTTACAGTGTCAATATACTTCACTATAATACTTATAATTGTCCATTTTGTACAGAGTATGCATGAAGAGGGGCGCCATGTGGAGGAGGGCAAAGTCTTCATCGCCACCCAAGGTTGCCTGCAAAATACAGTCATTGACTTCTGGAAGATGGTTTATCAGGAGAATACACACGTCATCGTCATGACCACGAAGGAGGTGGAGCGAGGACGGGTGAGTGATTGGCACTAAACATACTGCGAATATACAATAGTATTCTGCCATTCAGCTGAGGGCCTGTGAAATATTTTGATTGCTTCTGTATACCTTAATGTTGAACTAGAAAATTAAATTAAGTAGAAATGTTTCTATACATTATATTTCCAAAGCAAGTAGCTTATTTTTCTCTACCCAGCCCTTTTTTGTTTGCTTTCTCAAGCATTTACTCCTGAATGGTCTCCCCGTTGTCTCAAGATTGCACTCATTATAGCAGATTGCTGTTGAGTGCTTGTAATGATAGAGATCTATGAACTGAGGGGTATTCTGTGATTGGAGACTTTAGATTTTGTGATAAGAGCATAAGTGAAATACCCCACATCTAAAACATTCAATGTTAAAAATCCACTACACAATGATAACATTTAATAATAATAAACTTTATTTATACAGCACTTTTCTTAACAATGTTACAAAGTGCTTTACGAAAAAGAAATGAAGCCAGACAAGACAGATAAATTGAGAATAAGGCCAAAGGACATGAGCAAGGAGAAAGTAAAGACAATACAATAAATATGTTCAAATAAACACCAATAAACTGTAAAAACAATACAAGACATATTGAACATTTCCAAAAGCTTTCACAAAGAGGAAAGGTTTAAAACAAGATTTCAAAGAGGCTAGAGACTTAGTGTGTCTGACTTCAGCAAAAGCCGGATCACACAATGTCACAAACTGTGACCTGGGAGTAACCAGCCGGGCTCCATCCGTGGAGCTCAATGGGTGAAGGGGCACATACCAAGTCAGTAAGTCAGAGGTGTATTTAGGAGCAAAGCCATTTAGGGCCTTAAAAATGTTTAAATCTAACACAGAGCCAATGTAGGGAGGCAAGCACAGGGTTAATGTGATCGTGCCTCTTTGTCCACGTAATGAGTTACACAGCAGCATTTTGTACCAGCAGGAGACAGTGGAGGGAGCCCCGGCTGATACCCGAGTAAAAAGTGCTTTGCAATTACAAGCTGAGAATAGATTAAAGCATGTACAATTTTTTTTAAAACAGCAATTGATAAAAGTGGCCTAATTTTAGAGATTGTCTTTAGCTGTACAAAACATGACTGGACAATATTTTTGACTTGATCATCGAAACAGAGGTTAGCATCAAATATTATCCCAAGTTTCTTTGCAGCCTGCTTAATATTGTCTGACAGAACTGCCAAGATTAGCAGCAAAAGAGCTGATGGAATTTGGGGGACTGAACAAAATTACTTCAGACTTAAATTTAAGGAAGTTTTGGGACATCCAGGATTTAATATCAGAGAAGCAGGTTGTGAGATTAGCTAGGCCCAAAACAGATTAAAATTGTCAAGACAACCTATATTGTGAGCACTACAGGCGGACTGGAGCTAAGTGTGGAGGCTTAGGATGCTGCTGAAACACCCTGCTCTGCTGGCCAGTGTGGGAATGGGATCAGAAATAAAAACAGACTTTCCACACGTACTTAAAAAGCTAAAATGGTCATTAAAATCCTTTTTGGTCAGCTCAGACTGCTTTCGAGCTGCATCGTTTGTCCCCACAATCACTCAATTTGTAGAGGACAGGAACAGCCCCGGAAGCTCGTCCAGGATGACGGGGACTGTGGCTCCAGGGAAGCAGTGAGTGGCTGTGTTAAGGAAACTGATGTTTCTGGTTATGAAATCCCCAACTATTAATGTTGGGGATGAGGAGATGACGACTGTGTGTTTATATGGCAGGAGAGTGCACGATTTGTTTTTGCACTGTGAAATGAGGTCCCCGACAGAGGAATGGGATTCCGTGCCAGCGAGTGATGTGGTGAGGCGGTATTGTTAGACCTGGGCGAAGGATTCCCTGCCGGTATAAGGCAAGGAAGACCTCCAGAGCTTCTGAGCACCTCCTCTTTTAAGATCCTTCGACAGGAAGCAGAGGTTATTGCCCAGGATGACGGCAGTTGATCTGGCCCCACAGTGTGAAACGGTGACCCACCCTAACACCACTAGCCACCAGTGGAGGACCGGAGTGTCGTCACACAGGGCAGCATAGCGGTTAGAGAGGCTTGTGCGAGGGGGTGAGGCAGCATCGTCCAAGTCTCTTTTGCGACCACGGACCACCATTTCGGCAAGCGTAGTTAATCTGGAAGGTGCCTTAACAACAAGATTGGTCACAAAGTTCCTTACAGAGCAGCTGAAGATAACAGGACAAATAACAAGAGGTGGAAAGTTTTAGTGTCCCATGATAAGCTAAATGCTGTTTCAAGCACTTTTCCTTGTTAATTTGACAAGAAAATTGTTTCGATTGAATAGTATCATAGTATTGCTCTAAATGCATATCACCCATGTTTTATCTGCATTTTCAGTTGAAAGACAGAGAGAAGAATATGTGTAGTAGGGATGATGGTATGTGTGTAACATGTGGGGGTGGGGAGGGAGACTGCTGACAAAGATAGTATGACCGTTAAGCTGATTGGAAAGCTGCTTGAGATGAGCTGGTTCTTTCAGTTGTCTAATACTCTCTCTCTTTCTCTCTCTCTTTCTCTCTCTCTTTCTCTCTATCTTTCTCTCTCTCTTTCTCTCTCTCTCTCTTTCTCTCTCTCTTTATTTCCACTGATGTAGAACAAATGTGTCCGTTACTGGCCTGACCTCCACGGCACTAAGGAGTTTGGGATGGTGCTGGTAAGGAACGTGGATGAGCGGCCAGCACAAGACTACATCCTGAGGAAGCTGGAGGTGACCCGACTGGACCGGGTATGAAAAGCTACACTCAATCAGAGTTGACCCACTGACCTGGGGTCAAATTATCTAACCCCTCTCTCACAAACACAATCCTACAGCTCATGCTTGTGCTCACAGGAGGATAAACCACATAGATCTGAAGAATACAAAAGGTAGATTCAGGAAAAGTAGATAGCGAAAGTACAAATAGCATTTTAAGGTTTGTTGTAGAGGTCTGCACTAAAGCATAAAATAGAAAAAGAAAACTTTGACTCTGAGTTGTCCTTGACATGACATACCCGTACATGAATACAATACATAGCAAATTAAGGTTAAAAACAAGAGGCTCGAGTGTGCACAGTGAACACTAGTAGAAGCTATTGCTTTGATCACAGTAGTCAGGCTGTTTTGAAATTTTTGAAAGGGAGGAATTTAAAATGGTATGTAATGTTTGGATATCCAGTGTTGGTGTAGGTAGAAGCATGCTGATGTGAAGATCAACTTAGCAATATTGTCTTCAAAGAGTGCCCCCAAGTGATGCTTCTGTCCAACCTTAATGTTTATGTTTAAGTGAATTACTGCTAGATGGAAGAAAATCAACCATTACTTGTTTGTTAATGCATCACACTATCGCAGTCAAGGCTATACTGTTAATCTCCTGTAAAAGCAGGAGACTAAAGCGGACAGAGTAGTCCATGCATGTTTCTGCACATTAAGGTCCACAAAATGTAAAGATTTGGTTTCATTGAAATGAGGCAAGAATAGACTCAAGTTTTTTTGGGTGTTTTCTCAAAAAAGTCTCTCTCTGTTATGTTATACTGTACACAGGAAGGGTTCCTGGTTGCTATAATCCTTTACTCTATACTGGTCCTAAGCATGAGTTCCTCAGCATGACTTCACTGTAATAAATTAGGGACCTAATCCACAATCCTTATTTCGCACAAAACCATTTTCCAGCATTAAGGGCTACTCTTTAGTACTCGTGTACTTGCAATTTTACTATAATGATAGTTTCAGCAACAAATCCTACATGTGACTACCAGAGAGTGTCTATCCATCACAGTACAGCAATGAGCAAGCCCCAGCCATCAGGAAGAAGGAATTCTGTACGGAATGTGACTTAAATACCTACTGGAATTGGCTAAATCAAGCTGCTGAAACATCATTTTAGGTTTTACTGAACTTTGGAAACAATGCGTGGAATAAGGGTTGTGAATTTTTCCCCCTATTTTTTACAGTGGGCTCAGTCCTTTCAATGAACACTGTAGAGCCAGTATGGAGGGTAAGGAGGAGGAAGACACATCATGTGTTACATGGCCGAAGTTAACATAATCAAATTTTTAAATGAAACCATAAATGTTAAGAGAAATGTTTGACAACTTCAGCTCATCGTCCTTTTTTTCCTTGAATTTCCTTGTAGAAGGAGCCTCTGAGGTACATCTGGCACTACCAGTACCTCAGTTGGCCGGACCACGGGGTGCCCAATGAGCCTGGAGGTGTCCTCTGGTTCCTAGAGGAAGTGAACCGCACCCAGTGTACCATTCCAGACACTGGACCCATTGTTGTCCACTGCAGGTACAACCAGGAGGGAAGGACACTGTTTTACAATATGAAGCAACTTATCAAGTTCGAACACACACATATTGTACGGTCTTCAGCGGAAGTTCATTGACAAACGTACAGTCATATTCAGAGACATGCTCACTGACACTGTCCGACATTACACAATAATTTGTCTGGGTTGAGTTTTCTAGGGGATTTCCCGTATGGCTAAACCCATCTGTGTGTGGAATGCCATCTTATTCAATATTAAATAAATAAATATGGCTATGAAGTAAATCCTGAAATATATAAATGAGTCAATATACTCATATCCATAAAGAAATGGGTTTTTGTTTCAAAAGTACATTTTTCAAAGGACTATTCTTATTTATTTCAGGGGACTTTTATTTCATAATGTCACATTAACTGCCATCTGTTATATTCAAATGAAGGGGGCGTGTTTATCTCACAGACCAGCAAGAGCGGAAGACAGCCTGGTGAGAGACGACTCCACCAGAAATACTGTGATTTATGGAGTTTCCTGATGTACAGATAGCTTTACTTGTTGCAAAAGTAACTGTAGCTGCCGTTCGCTAGTTTAGCCATGACACTAGCTGTCCAATGAGCTGACTCTGCCTGGACTGGGAACTTGGCGCACCGGGGGGTGGGTGTTGGTGTTTATGCTTCTAGCACAGGAGCTTTGGGGCATCGGGAGGTTTTCAGGCCTGGGATGGTGGGGACGATGTAACCGAACGTAGCAGCACGGCTAACTTAGCAGCAGTTAGCAGTTAATGTTAGTCTTGCAATAAGTAAAGCTAATTGTTCATCAGGAAACTCAATAAATCACAGAGAGTTAAGACAGAGCATGGTGTCAGGAGCCAAACCCAGCAAGACAAGCACCTGGTACTTGATTCCTTGTCATGTCGTCAAACTGCAAACTGGGTTCCTTCTTCTCTAAGGCTGTGTCAATAGGCACTTGTGGAGGGTTGCTATGTTAGACTGGTTGCAGGGGTCTGATTGGAATATAGAGCTGTGTCATTGGCGTAAAAGTGAAACTGGACATTATATGTGTGGATGATGTTACCAAGAGGGAGCATATCGATGGAGAATAGAATGGGACCCAGAATTGAACCCTGGGTGACACCATAGAGCATGTTCGTGGGGGATGAAACTGAGCCAGTCACAGAAAAACATCTATTAGATAAGTAGGACCTGAACCAGTGACCAGAACCAGCCACATCAGTGATTCCTGCCCACCTTTCCACCTTTTTAATGTAGCATTTTGAAATAAGTCCCATGAAATAAATAAAAGTAGTCATTTGAAAAACAACCCTAACCCTATTTGTTATTTATTTAACTTCATTGTCTCCTTTATTTATTTCATAGACATATTTATGTATTTTTTTATTTATTTAATATTGACAATGGCATTGGCATTCAATATATGTGGGTCACTACTTGCTTTTTCCTTTTTTGTTCTTCTCCATGTTGACTCAATTTCCCATGAGATGGTAACCCGAAACTTTGCTCACTAAACAAACCTTTATGAAATTGGCCACTTGGGCACGCTATACTTAAGGTTCAAAATTGTACCTCCTTATTGCTTATCCTTAACTAATTATACATGGTCATTATAAACAAAACCAACCTACCAAAGCTGTGAGCAAATTAATTTCATACCAATGTAATGTGACATTAATGCCCACAGTGGCCCTCTGTCCCTTTAAGACACGGTTATCACTTGTACTAACTTACATGCTCTTAATTGAACTTTAACCTACATGTTTACACTAGCAGCTCTATTTACCCTAAATATCTGTTAGATAATGTTCTGCTTTTGCCAATAACCTATTACTTTATTTTCATTGGTTTGTTTTACTTAAGAAGGATGTCACTATGACCACTAAGTAAACAGTAGAAACTATTTGAAATAGGACAATCTATTCTAGTTCTGCCAAAAAACAAATTTGGGGTTTGATAACCTTTAGATATTATCCATTTCATGTTGCCTGTCAGGACTAATCCCTTCTTTTTTGTAATTTTATTGAGATATTTATTTTACAGCAGACAGGTGGCTGCTTTTGGTGTGCCATGTATTTCAGCATCCCAAGCCACCCCAAAACCTACTACAAACATGACAGATTCACCGAACACATCTGACTCATTAACTTCACTCATCAGTTGGCTGCTGATAAATTAATGTTGTTATTGTGTGGAAAATAACACTGGGTTGAGCGGAGTTCTCTTGGAGATCTAACAGCATTTTATATGTGACACAACAACAAATTCAAGTAACTTTAACTTTATTGCTGTTGGCAAGTGAAAACCTATAATTCATAACCTTAGACTTTCATGTGTTACTTCCATTGTCACATATGGGGTGAGAAAATTCTTCAGCCCTTGATGTTTATGGAATACCTTTCATAACTGACTGGATAAAATCAAATATGCTCTTAAATATTTATGTCTTATTTTTCACCATGACATTGACGCTTCATTTTTTCACGTGAAGTGGTTTGACTTTTCACTCTGTTGTCCCCGCAGTGCAGGCATCGGCAGGACAGGCACCATTATCGTCATTGACATCCTTATTGACATTATTAACCGCCAAGGTGGGAGACTCCGATATGAAACTGACACTGGACTTCTTTATATTAAAATCTTAGTACAGCAACTCTGCTAATTTCTTGACATGTGCGTATTCTAGGTCTAGATTGTGACATCGACATCCCTAAGACCATCCAGAGGGTACGGCAGCAGAGGTCGGGCATGGTGCAGACAGAGGCTCAGTATAAGTTCATCTACATGGCTGTGCAGCAGTACATAGACACGGCTCAAAAGAGACTGGAGGAGGAGCAGGTACTCCACTACACAAGAAGTCAAAATTACATCACATAACACTTTTTGACGCAGTAATAGTAAGGCTTTAAAATATTTATGTAAGACGTGTTTGAGCTCACAATCTAAAGGCCTGTACTAAGTTCAATTCAGGTCTTAGTCACAGGACAGTTTTAAAAACCCTAAACTGAATCTGCCTCTTGTCATGTTGTCGCTTTGCAGAGGAATAAGATGAAGGAGAGGGAATATTCCAATATCAAATATCCCCAGATGACCAACTCGAGGTCTAAACCCAACATGGCATCCTCGCGCTCTTCTTCCGTGTAAGTACAACATATACCTTGATGGTAAATTGGCGGTCGATGTGATTATTAAACGTGATCACAAAACCATAGCAGAAAATAGCAGTTTGTTTTGTCAGTAAAAATGTGCTCTGTGTGTTATTGTAGGATGACAAATGATTCATCGAGTGTGTACGAGAACATAAACTTTAAAAGCCCTCAGACGTCTTTTAGCAGTAACACCAGGAGGTAAAACCATCGCTGTAGACCTCCACTCCATCTCTCTGTCTGCCTCACTGTAAGTACTTCATGCATTTCTGTTTGTGCTGTGGCAAAATAATTCAGCCACTTTTGTTTAAAACTAGCGTTTGTTTTGGTATATTTCTCCTGAAAAGGTGAGCAAATCTGCCAGAGCATCATCTCACTTGCTTGAGAAACCTTTTTTATTGTAGCACTTTGTAAAAGGTCTGCATTACATTGGATGTGTCGTTGGTGCTATATGCTGGATGTAGCTTTTGTTTGGAAAAATGTGATTTAGCCTTTAAAGGTTCCTTGTGGAGTTTTTTGATGAGTGGGCCCCCGTTTTATCTCATGAACATGCACATGCACGCACACAGGGGACGGGATCACACTATTCTACTGATCAAGAGGTGGCGAAAACATGCCAAGATATGCTGCACTGTGCCAGTAAAGGTGGGGAAGGAGAAGACTTAAAGCTAGTAAACATGGACATCAACAATTTTTCATTTAAAAAACTTAAAGAATCAGCTTTGCAAATGTTGTATAAGGAAGGAAATATACTCGACTCCACAGGGCCCCTTTTCCTTTTTGGCTTGACTGATTTTTCTACTAAAATCAGAACTCAAGGTGTTGTTAAACCATTTGCGCTGGTACAAGACAGAGTTCAGTTTCATTCATTCATTTTGTAAGGGTAATGTTCTCTTTTTTTTTTTTTAATAGTTGAAATTATAGGATGGTCAGGAGCGGCTGAGCTCCCCTTAAAGCAACAAAAGATTCAATTTAGCTTCAAATTATAATCAACCTCAATTCTCACAGCCTCATTCTTTTCTCTCTCATAGTGATTAATAAAGCAGACAGGGGAACCCAGCAGTGTTAAAGTGAGTGAGTAATAGCTTTGGCTTGGGGTCATCAGCACAAGGCATACACTGAACAGTGTTTTATCACCAGTGAATGTATATAAAGTACACATTGAGCACACTGAATTAATATAGCATACTTTGTTAAAGGAGCTGCAAGCAGCATTCACTGCCACTAAATGTCGCACTTGAGCAACAGCGTCTCAGACCAAAACAAATGTGCGCTACAGTGCACCAAACTCAATTGAGGAAAACAGTAATTTTACTTCACAGATGATCGTGAAAGCACACTTCATTTCAAACTAGACAGAAACCAAATAAAACAAAACCATCTTTGTTAGATGGGATGTGACGTCATGTTCTGCTCAGGACGCCATAGTTGTTTGCTGCTATATTAATGTTCAGAACCTCACTGACAAAACCTTTTTAAAATAAAAATAAAAAGATGTATCCAGACATTATTGTTAAGGAGATCTTTTTTAAAATACTCAAATTATAGCATTTACAAATATTGATCAGATCAGAGTTCTTCTGTGTGTCTTTCATGGTTAAAACTTTCAAGTAAAATGTATTTATTTGAACATTTTCTGGCTGTTAGTTCTCTCAGACATCTCTGTTCTAGACCAGGACAGATAAATTGCCCGCACCAATATTAGCTTGAAGCAGATCAGTATCCAATAAGGCCAATAAGTAACAAGAAATTGAAGCCCAGAAATGACAGATATGTGTACCCGACAAATGAACTCATACACATTAAAATGTACAAATCTAGTATCAGTCTGGCTTTACTGCACGCTGTTTTGTTTTATGCAAAGGTATTATAAATGCAATAAAGGTTGTTGAAAGCACTTCCCATCACTGAACTAAAATAATTTAAAATCCAAACACATGTGGACACGCTGGTGTATGTCTGCCATCTCTCCTTGTCTAGATAACCTGGCGTGTGTAATGTATGCTGGGTAAATGCTGATTTTAGCTCCATATCATGAATTGCATCAGATCCTAGTGTTCATGATTCAAAGCGACACCAGCCATTAACTCCACTTGTCTGCCCTGTCTGTTTGCGTTTGCTTCAGTTTCAGCACGGCTGTCGCTTCGTCAGCGCCGGAAAATCCCTTGGGAGAGGAGGGAGTGTGTTTTACTGACTCCACCGCACGTCGGTGGACCCTGTGACTGTGGCTGAAGGTGGCAAGCTGACCCCTCTCCTGCTGCTGTCCTGCAGGACCTCTGTCTGGAGTCAAACCTTACTCGACGCCACAGCATACTACTCTCTCAGGGCCCTTGTCCTCCCCCCTTGTCTCCCCCTCTCCATCGCTTCAGCCTCTCCCTCCTTAACAGCGCAAGTGCCTTGTCACAGGATGTCTGTAATCTTGCCTCTCTCAAACTTTTTACATCCACAATATTAAATATACTGTTACATCTCTACTGTCACTAATTTTCAAACCCTGGAAAACCAACTTGACGTGAGAAACAACCAGTTTTTCCTTTGGGTGACAGACATTAAATATGGCGTCTGCCCCCGGCCTGAACTGAACAGAACTGCACGGGACCCAAGAGGAGGTCAAAGCTAAGCTGTTTGCCAGAACTCTCTCTGTTCGCTATCCCTCTTTCTCTGTCTTTGCTGGTTGTCATTTGAGCTCGAACCTAGGACTGTTTGTGCAGCGTTCTGTCTCTCCAGCTATGGTGGTTATTAATGAGGTCGCTGAATGATAGCAAGGGCAGTTACGTAACTTGCTTCAGGACCCTGAGGCACAGGGAATGCAAGCAAGACTTTTTATTTTTCAAAACATCTTTTAATTAAATGTTTTTGTTCTTTTTGGTTGAAGCTATGACAGTATGTAACTTCCTGTGCTGTTGCAAATGCAAATCAGCTGTTCAGTTGTACTTTAACATAATTGTAGGCCATTTTTACTTACCTCTTATGGTTACTGGGACATCAGTCCTGTCTGTCATGTGAAGTTTGAATTTATTGTAAGGGTAGCCCCTTGTGATGCTGCATTTAATTTTCGAGGGGGTCGACAATGAGCATGAACACGGCCTAGAGCTGATCCCACTTTGAGTACAAACTCGTTCAGGACAAATAGTGGGGTTTTCTTTGTCTGTCCATTTTAATGAGCTTGATTTCATGTTTCTGTTGGTATCATGGTTGTGTGATGATGAAAGGAGCATTGTCGTGGAACTGATCATGTTAAAGCACAATTGCAGCTCCCCAGCACTAATTTTAATTCACCGGTAGGATATAATAATAGTTAAAAGTCCACATTTGACAGGAAACGGGTGGAGAGAATTCCTGAATAGGTGGCTGACCGCCGTCTCTCAGCTTTGTTTGACTGGCTGTACTCGTTAATCAGCAGGTCTGATGTGATACAACATCTGTCGTCACAGATCGTCACAAGGAGACAAGGGAAAGGGGGCGATTACAGTGGGCCAGATGGCCATCTGCCTGAGATTGAAGAATAGATTTGTCTCCAAAAAGTAATTTAGAAGATGGCCATAATCCAGGCTTGATGATAGCGGGGCGAGTAAGCCGAAGTCATTGATGTGATAAGGAAGACGGTGGTGCCGCGGAGCACTGAGCCTTCTGCGCTGTCTGGCAGATTGTTTCACTATTTCTGGCCTCTAGGATCAGCACTAAAATATCCTACTCAAATACATCTGACCTAGCTCATTTAAAGTGTAATGCCATAATGGGTCCTGAAGACCATTAAATAACAACGATGTCTCACAATAGGAAGATGTCATGATAATGTGTGTTCAGTCTACTTTTTTGTTTAAATTGAAAGGCATCAGAGTAAACCATAAATGAGCGGCACTTGTTGGTGTTTATGATCACATCATTCCGCTTTCTCAACCAACAGAAATGTTCAACTAACCAGGTCAAGGACACTCACGGGCTGGACTCACCTTGTTTTCTTCAGTCATAAATTGGCTCGTTTCTGCAGCTATATCTCGTGATTTTTAAGAAACATGACTTATAATGCACCTAACTGTAATCAAAATGTACTGGAGTAATAGTACTCCTTTCCTTTTGGGGGGCTGCAGCTGATAGTGAGTATAGCTAATGGATGGATGGATGTTAATAGTACTCGGTCATTGCACTGAAATAAATTGTAAGTTGATACTGTAGACCTTGCGGGGGATATTGAAATAAAGTGACAGTGTAACCTGCAGCAGCCATATAATCCTGTCTGACAACGGAGTTCAGTCTTTTAAAGGCTTACAAGAGCACAGAGTCATTTTATTAAGGTCTCAATGCATCAGTTGAATCATTGTCTTGTCTAGCGATTTTAGTCACATGTCTGTATTATTTGTTGCCAATGTATTTTGATGGTCAATTCTTTATGTGAATAAAAACTGTTTCATAAAATGAGTGGCATCGATGCCCTGTCTGTTAGAAATATGCTGCACCACATGATGTACTTCAGTTGAATTCAAACAATGAAGGTGTTTGAATCCCTCTGGTTTTTACCCATCTGAACTGTGATCTTTGTTCGATGAACGAGAAATTACTTTTGTGTTTTAACCCCCCCCCCACGTGTTTCTGAACTATCTTGCGCTGTGGATAATTTAGATTTTTATTGTATTTCACTTTGCCTCTATGGGTCAAATTTCTTATGATATGGTGAAACATCAATACTTGAAAGTGTGAAACTGCTGAATCTTTGGCCTCAGGCTGTGTGTGGATGTCCATTGGCTGTGGAAGTAGTTTTGGTAGTGCACTATCAGTTTTGCCATCAGTTTTCTTGTTTTTTTTGTTGTTGATGTTTCATTTTGCTGATATGTTTCAAATCGTATTTCTAATTGATTGTTTTATCCACTCTTGCATTTTGTATTGTGTCTGAATTATTATTATTATTATTACTACTACTATAATTATTATTGGTGTAATTTCACCAGCGATAAGTAAATTCTGGCTCTGAGTTGAACCAGTGTACATGGAGGTATGCAGTAATAACACAGTACTATTTTCTTTCTGCTTGTCCTCTTACATTTACTTGAACATGATGTCGATGTCTTTTTGTTTTGATTCCTTGTTCTTCTGATGGTCACAGTATGAAAAGTGAGTAGCGGTATACTGAGTGCTCCTATGTTGTACACTGGAGGCTCTTCCCCTTCCCTTTTCTCTTCTCGCCTTGACGCCTTTTTGCTGTATAGGGTACAACTGTTGATGCAATGAGCTGCCAGAAATGGCGTCAAAATGGTTTATTATCATATAGTTAAATAAAAATCTATGATGGCACTATGGAAAGTTACACATGAATTCTGCGTCTTATTATTTTACTTTTTCCTGTTGTTTTTGCTTGTGAATCTGGAGCGGTTTTTCTACTGGGGAAAGAAGGAAAAGGTTCCTGGAAACTGTGCCCCGAAGTGAAAGAAAGCTCGACAAGCTTTCTGTATCTTGGACTGTTTTGCCTTCAGGTGTAATCCCTCTCAGTGGAGAAGCAGCAGAGAACACACTGTGTTGAGAAACAGTGTTTGGGTTAGACCCTGCTGTAGCTCTTCATTTAATCCACTCTGGTTGTCTCTGAAAATTACTCTACTGCATGAACAGCACGATGACCGAGCGTATTGCTCAGTGAACATGAGTTAATATTGAAAAGCAAGGCAGAAAACGCACTCCCAAAAAACCCTAATTTCACCAGTAATGACTGGTTTAGTCTGATTATTTCATGGTTGAAGTGGCCTGTAGAAATTACACCTTATAAGTCAAAATAAAGTAAAAGAGTAGGGAACAAGAATAGGGAGATTGAAATTAGTGCTGTTTTATCTGTTATTTTCAGCATTTTAACACAAGCCACTTGAAGTGTTGAATTAAACTGCTGCTATACACAAGGAAATAGGCTGTTTATTCTGCTTTATTGGAGAGAAGGAAAAAAAATGAACACACCGACAATGACTAATTCTTTTTTTGTCTTTTTTTTCTTTTCCTGCATCTATTGGTTAGCCATGTTTACTGGCAGTTTAAATGGTCTGGAGGAAGTTGTACTTTTATTATGGCCACTCCTAAATGAATGTTAGAATTTAACATAACCCTCTTAACAGCCAAGTGTTATCAGTGAGCTAGTTGGAAAACCCGACAGCCTAACATTTCCTTTATCTGACTCACCTAATCCAAGAATAAATAACAACTTCCTGTAAAGATGAAGTAGGGCTTGACTTTGATAGTCACGTGCTGAAGGTTCAGATAGGGAGGAAAGGACAAACAGCGGTCACTGAATGGCTCGACTGTCTTGCAACTGGACCCTGAAACTAATACTACTTTTTAATTTGCATTCAAGCACGTCAGACGCTGTGCTGTTTTTACCACACCTGCTATTCAGACCGATTAAACCACGGACTGATGCTGCAGTCAATTTAGTTTTTAAGTTGTAGAGAAAATGTATGAACATGATAAACCCCAATCAAATGATGTCAGTCTTAATAATGAGGCTGTCCTACAGAAATGTTTCATTATTTCCCAGAAACATGATATGAGCTAATACCTCACTTTTTTATTATAGTTCTGTAAACAAGAACATATCAAAACACACAAATGAAATGTACAAAATATAAAGTTTGAGTTCTTAATTGGCACATTGAGATTACATTCATTTTCTTTTGTGACAGGCCTTTTTTGTTGTTGTTACTATTGACTTGGCTATTTGTTGTTCTTTCCCCAGACGGATATTTGCAAATTAAGTTCACATTTCATTAATAAACGTCAGCATTTTAAACGTCATTGTTTGGCTTCACTGTATGTTGAGCAAACACTTAACATAGGTAGGTTACTCATGTTTTCTGTTACCTCTGTGTTTTATCTCCCTTTCACGTTTGGGTGTTATTTTTATCAGTCTTGTATGAACAGTTTAGTATAGAGAATTCTACACATAGCGGTCCTACGTGTTAGGAGCCCCTATAATTCTCCTACTGCTAACATATAGCTGTTAGCAGTAGGACCGCTATGTGTAGAATTTTTTTATGTGATTTTATAATTTGAAAATTCAAGTAATATAAATTATTCTGATGGCATATGAGACGATAACACAGCCCTTTCATCTCTGTCACCTGGTGCTGTCTGCTACAGTTTCTTTTTTGAAACCGCCACTGGGAGGCAGTCATCTAAAAATACTACAAATTACATTAACATTTGTGGTTCTTTTGTAGATTAAAAATCTGAGGTGTTAACAGTTGTGTGTAGCAATAACAATATGCACTTACCTAAAATGCAATTATGCACAAGAAAAGTTACAATGTCAATTGTCAACATTTCATTTACAATATTATGTAGAGTTACAATGAAGTCCAGTCAGTCTAGAGCGGGCTGAAAGTAGTGGTAGTGGTTGTGGTGGTAGTGGGGCTGAGGGGGTTGGGTTCTCTCAAACAGCGCATGTTCCCAGTGCTGAATGCACACTGCAGCGGCCACAACACAATGACAACAAGCAGGACCATGAGCAAGACGAAGAGCACCATCCTCTTCCAGTCTGCCAGACGGTCCAGCAGGCTAAAAGTCCGGGGCTGCGTCAGGATCGGAGCATCCACTGTCTTGCTGGCCCCAATGTCAAGGCAGACGCAGAAGGCCGTGGGACTGTCAGGGGTGCTCGAGCCGGTGTTGTGCCTGGAGCTTTTGTAGCACAGCTTCTCCCCCTCTAGCCACACCGGCTCCTCTTGCTGCTGGTGGCTGGGCAGCTTGCAGAGGACCTCGCGGCTAGTGGTCAGGGCCGGGGGTCCCTCCTCGGGCAGTGTGGTGGGGTGACGGCAGAAAGGGCAAGAGAGGCGAGTGCTGCCGCCATTACCATCCTGGTCAGCCAGCGAGACGGCCATGAGACGGGAGAGGCACTCTAGGCAGAAGGTGTGGGTGCACTCGAGCAGCTTGGGTGTTTTGAAGACATTGTCGTAGGTATTGTAGCAGATGGAGCACTCTGGCTGACTCATGACTGACACCTTTTGCAGCTCTCCAGCAGTGTCCTGGGGGGCAACCTGCATGTGCCAAATCTGCAGAGACTGTTCCATCTTCAGAAATATAAGCTTACCCTCTCCTTTGTCTCCTTTAGACTCTCCTGCCTTTTCTTTCCTCTTCTTAGTCTGTCCTTAACTTCCGGATTATCTTAAAAGAGAATGCAAAGTAGAGATTAGTTTTCAAATTTCACATGGTATCTTGCTGCTGGTATCATGAAAACTGTGCAAGCCATTTTTTCGGTCATGCACAACCATAATCCCAACAGGATTCAGGATCAGTGCACATTTTATACAGCTGAATTGAATGTTGAACTTTGACAGCTATTTACCCACACGCAAGAGCACACATTATTACAAAGCTTGACAGGATTTTGGTCTGTCAATGAATAATTCAGTCACGAGTGTGATGCAAAATGGGTCAAATGTGTTGAGTGATGTTGTGGATTTACTGTGGCAATAGCAACAAGCACAAACAAATGAGTCCGTTAGGTTCCATGCCAGTGCAAGAATGGAAAGGCCCACCCCTGTGTGTAGTGTGGGGACAACACTGATAAAGAGTTGCAGGTACAGAGTGTTATTATTTACACAGTGTTCTTAAGGGAACACAATCAATTATTTTCCAATCACAACTACATTATAATCAGGACTCCGTCCCTGAACAAGAAAAGCCAAGGCAAGCCATATTTGAGACCCTTAATTCCACCATAAACTATAAAAATTATAAACCTCCACTGACCCTGTTGCTACAATTTGGTGTTGTAATGCTTGACCAGTGAACGACTCAGTGTCCCAGTAGTGAACAAGCATCAATTGCTGTTGTATCACAAATGCTAAATGGATGGGCCGATTTTCCGATTGAGCCTAGCAATAATGAGCAGGTCATTGTAAATGTGAAACATGGTGGTGAGTGGGTGTTTTTTTTTTGCTTGCTCATGACCTGAGCGTAGAGTCAGTCAGGATGCAAACTTTATGGACCTCACAGTCTCAGGGGACGCAGTGTAACTGATGATGAAGGAAATAGTCTGTACAATGTATTGCTGCTCAATCAGTGTAGGTGGTGAAATCTCTGTTATTTAACTAACCATTCAGCAAGCAAACTATGGTACATTTACACTAAAAGAGTGCAAAACGCTATCTTGCTAGATTTTTTAAGCTATTGACATTTGCTGCTCCTGTTTGCTGAAAGTCTAATCTATTGACACGATCATATTCATGTAGCTTTTTGTAGCGCTAGAGTCCTGTGGGTTGAAAAGGCTAAATAGCAGTGACTGACAGCATTTCTCCATATGCTAACATCTAACTGACCCCTGAAACTATGTAAAATGTATATAGCATGCGGAAACCAATACAGTGAAACATGTTTATGTAATTAAGACAGATAGTACCAGAATATCCTATATATCCATGTAGCTCAGATAAGCGCTTATCGTGTTACTGCATGGAGTTTGCATGCAACCGTTTGCTTGTGCTTTTTACTTAAGTATTCAAAAGAGTATTTTTAATTTTACTGGGCGGTTTGCATATAATGGTAGGCAGCGTAGCGTGCAAATGTACACCAGCTGGTACAGGGAGTCCCTGGGCCCTTCTTGAATCAAGCAGCTGATGAAAGATTGTTTTGGGTGAGTTACAGTGTGTGGCCCCACCTGGAACAGCATCAGGGATAAACACAGGCTGCTTTGTTAATGTGGCTTTTTGAGCATGTGTGTTCAAATCTGTATATCAGGCAGCACGGTGCAGGACCTTTACAGACCAGGTTTTGGGTCACTGTAGGTCACCTGGACCAGATTTGAATAGTGTAGTCTTCAGGACTCTGGGCTTTGAGGACCACATTGTTGCTCTCTTCTGAGTCTGGTCTCCTTGTCTCAGTCTTTTTAGGACGATAAGAATATTACATTGTAATAACTGGCCTGCTGTTGTTGTGTCTGAGGTACCCAATGTGAAGGAGACTGCGCGTGTTTGTGTGTTAGGGATGAAGGACGGTCAGAGCACAGGTGCTCTCCTGTCTGTGCCCTCAGGGCTGGTCCTGTCCATCTACACAAAGTCCCTGCTTGTTCTCCATCTTATCGCTCCATCTGCCCTTGAAATTCTTGCATCGCCATCTCTCTCTCTCTTCATCTCTATGGAATTTAAACATGCTTTAGTGGGACGAGGACAGATTCTTCTATATAATTACACCTCTCTTATCAATTTAAAGCCCCCCAATCACTGATGGGGGGGCTCAATTTCCCTATTGCTCAAATTGAAATTCTGTTATCGGGTGTGGTCGTTTGCTGGAGCTCCTGTACAAAAGTGTATCCAGATCAAATTTAACTCACCATGACGGACTGTTTTTATCAACCCCGCCACACCAACCACCTAGAAGAAAATACCTGCACAAGAGTGCAGCTAACTGAAAAATTCAAGGAATTCCATACATTCAAATATTTACGCAGTTGGTTCTCATTTTCAAAACGGCCATGGATGCCATTATCACTTTTACTATTGGCATATTACACAAAGTGTTAATTCTCACTCATAAAGGTTCATTTTAGGTTAATCAATATATGTTTTACATCATTAAAGGGTCACAGAGATCAAGCTCAAGGTCTTTTAAAGGAGAAACAGTTTTCAAAAGCCCCAGGCTATGTTGCCTGTAGTATGAGCACTAAATAAATAGCAACCAACGTGGTGCGCCAAACAACAACAAAGCTACCTCATTGTCAAGTTTTGGAGGTGGCCTCAGGCTGTACTCCTAATGATTCCTTGAACAGTCCTCCACAGAACATCAAGCTCAAACACTCACCTGATATAACAAAAATAACTCTCAAGGGCACCTCAGTGCCTCAGAATGACGGGGGGGGGGGGGGACTTTACCCACCTAGTTTTATTCTGCCTGTCCAGGTGATTGAACCGACAACTTGACTGTCACAAGCTTAATTCACTAACCTTTAACCTACCACTGCCACCAAGTCTTAAGCTTGTAGGCTTAGGTCTATCAATGCCCACACCACACCTGCTCAGCTTTGCGTTTGATGTAACCTGTAAATCAAGTAAATATATTTTGTGTAATATGTTATTTGTTTGGTCATCCTTTAATTTTAAATCTGATTTGTAAAAAAATAGAGAGAGGGAGAGAGAGGTCAGGTCAGCGTGTGAGTTTTGTGCACCTGAGCTGGTGTGAATTAGGATACCCTCAGCAACAAGGAAGAAAATGTCAAAAAGATAATCCAATTTGTTGTAGTCAGGCCAGAATCATTTCGGCGGACAGGCTGGCAGTAATAGCACTGTATTCTGACAAGTGGGTTAATGCTTTTTGGTGTCTAAATGTTTTTGGCATATGGTTACATTAAGCCCCACAACTAAGCAAGTGGTTGCTTGTGATGTGAAATGGTGAAATGAGTTGTCCAATGTGCTGCCCCCCTCCAACCTGCCGTAACAGCATCCCCATTTGTGTTCCAGGACCCTGCTTAAAAATTAAGCACTGGCAAGATCTACAGTAAATGTGTCCCCAGAAGATCTCCATTTCTAGCGATTTGGTAACAATCATCTTTGCTCTTAGCTAAAGGTTCACAATTTTTAATCTGCTGGCTAGTTAGAAGGAATGCACCGAGTAGGCTACATTCCACAGCTCTAAATTCCTGCCGATCTTATAAAGAAATGCGAAAATATGCTGTTTACATCATGATCTGACCCTCTGACAATCTCTTACACATTCCAGACTCAGGTGGGACTGCACTGGGTTATAATTATACCCTTGCATTGGTGAAATGTGTCCCTTAGTTCTCAGACCGATGGTCTAGAAGTGAGACTTATATTGGTGGTGGAGAGCTACTTGTTGTCTGGTGTAAACAGAATCTGGTCACAAATCTAGTTTCAGACTCTTACAGTGAGACTAAGTACATTTTTAAAAGAAGAAATAACTCATTCTTTCTTTTACTAATTGCAACGAATCAAACGCACCCCTGCTCCAATCAATACGCTCAGGGGCTTTGCTGCTGCAGCTTTATTTGGTTCTTGGAGGACCAGTAGCTTATGGTGTATAGCTTATGTTTCCAAACTAGCTTGATTCAGTTCACTGACTTGTTTTCTCTTACTTTTGCCACTGTTACATTATGTTTTAGCATTTACCATTATCCAGTAAGTATCAGATGTAGCCACAGGGGCCACTGTTTAGCTAAATTTACATAGTCTCTATTTTAGGTGGAGAAGGTCTAAACTGAGCTTTTACTGCCTATTTTCACAAAAAAAACAGACTGCTTAAAATCAAGATGTAACGAACAACTGTACAGAGTCCAGCTTGAGGTAAAGCAATCTATAGAGCTTTGAGGCCAAATAATGGTCAAATATTAACTCACAGTAAGTTGTTGCTGTACCCAAAATATCAACTTCAAACATGGGGAAGTCCCTTTATTGTATTTGTACAGGATTCTGCTTTGAGCTTCAATTTATGGTCCCTCATCGCTGTCAGTGGCACGTGTTTTTCTTACCTGCCTCGCTGACCGATTAGTACACAAATAACAGCTTGTCGGTCACCACACCTAATTTGTGTGTTTTATCAAACTGAAGCATTCGTCTCAAATTTCACGTAAAATTCTGTCGTTTTCTTTGTTCAGCCCCTTTGTGTCAGGCTCAGCTAGGCTCTGTGCATCTTCAGCTGCATGTTCAGCTCAACCGTCATCCACAATGCTGCCCTACCTGTTCTTAGGGGCGTAACATTCTCTGTTTGAAAAGTAAATGAAACTCGAGCTACCTGCCGTTTGAATAGGCCTACAGATGTAGAGCCCATGTATAAACACAACAGACAATGCAGGAAAGAATATACAGACACTTGAGAATCCTAACTGAATATACAGAAAACTACTCGTGAAATTTGACTACTGACCGATGCAGCTGCTACTGGGGTTTTGTTATCCACCTTGTGATGGATGTAATCCACCTGCATCCTCACATTTATTTGCAACTGAATAAAGTTAAAGAAGTAAAGTAAAGGAAATACCTTATTTATTAATGATTAATCCAACAGTCTGGAGTTACATATTTATTTGTATTTGGTTCTTCTCTTCACTCACAGTACTGTGGTTCTAAAGAGTTAGTTCATATTTGTGATCTTCACTTTGAAAGAAAATGCATAAATGAAAACAATAGCTACAGTGAAACCGTTTATAAATTATTGTTTTATAACAACAGTGAGGCGCAAACTGATATAAGTAGCACAAAGATTTAAGGCAACATTTAGAGCAAAGGTTCAGTTTACCTGTTGACTGACAAAGATGTCAGATGATCCTCTCTTTATCTCTCTGGGCCAGGCTCAGCTCACTCCCCTTGCACTCGAAAATGCATTTTTCTGGAGTCAAAGTGACTTCTGAGATCCCAGCAGGGACTTTGGGATTTGAATTGCGCCTCTGCCCAGGCTAAGGTCCTCCTCTGTGCTGGTCTGAATATCCTGCCGGAGTCAAAGGTGTGTGTGTGCAAGTGGGTGTGTGCTCAGAGGCTGTGTAATAGCTCGCTTTGTCAGTGTCAGCTTTGGGTCCTCCTTCCCCTGTGTCTTTTGGCCGGTATCACCTGCCCTGCTCTGTCAGCTCCCATTTAAGCACTTTATGCAAATGGTTTTAGACTGTGTCTCGGCCTTGACGTGGGTGTCTGGAGGTGGGGAGGAGGAGACACCTCAGGACTTCAAGGTGAGAAATACAAATTCTTGCCCTCTCACCACCCCTACCCTGTCTCTTTCTACATTGGTATGCTTTTTCCTCCTCACCTCTGTCTACTTGTCTTCACTGTCTCCCCACCCTCACAAAAACACACACACACATAATGCGAATACCCCTCACCTCCAGCCCAATATACAAACACATACAGAGTAATAAATCCTTCAAACGACAGCCTGCATGTCCTTTCCTGTCCCCCCCCCATTAATGACATTAAACACAAAAGACACACAAACTACACAGCTTTTGCATCAGCCAGTATGCCCAAGCTCCACAATACATATAAAGGCTTAATTTCCATTTAGTCAGTGATATGGTAACAGGTGGCGATACAGGACATTCTTCCCACCCGGACACCACTTTGTGTGAATAGAGTAGCCTGTTGTTCCTCACTGGCATACAGTGTTGCTGGTCAGCAGGACACATCAGCACGAGCCAGGCTGTTCCCAGAGTGTGAATCCAGAGTAGTCACTTCTTAAACGCATGTGTGTGTAGTTTGAAAACTTTCCCAGCTACACTTCACGCAAAGTGTCTTGTAATGACAAAAATGATTTCATGTTTGGTCTGAGGTGATGAGATCACCGTTAAGCAGGAAAACGCATTAGAACAGAATTTTCTTCAAATCTGCATTTCAAAGACATTCATTCAATATTTGATTGAAGACATAAACATAAAAATAACAGATGACTTGAAGGATGTGTGTTAGTCTTTTTATTTGATTAGCCATGTTATTTTATGGTAATAATGAGTAATGGCTCTGGGCCATTAGCAGTAGCATGTCTCTGCAATAATAGCTGCCTAACTGACTTGGTTATTTAGTAACCCAAACACAAATAGTGCCGTAACATATCAGCAAAGTAATTTATTGGTCATTGAGATGAGTGCGTTGAGGAAGGAGACGGTACACAATCAAAAGCCGTTTTATTCCCCTTCCTGGAATCCATGAACTTGGCTTCATAATAAACATGTCAGAGATTTAGTGGGTGGCTGGGTGAACGTAATAAGTTACGGTAAATTATCTTGTGAGGTGGAGGGATGGGGTGAAGCTTCTGCTAAGGTTATGGAGGGATACATGTGAGCAGGGAAGCTGTGTGTGCAGGCAGGCTATAAAATGACACAATGTTGACCGTCCCGCCACACTCAGCCAGACATTTACTGCAACACTAGACAGCAAAGATGATATTTTCAACCTCTCTCGCCAAGCCACCAAGGGCAAAAACCTGAGTTCTTGCATACTTCCAAGGTAAAACATACAATGTTACGTCTGGGACAGTTAGTTGAAATGGGCAGTATGGGTGCGTGTACACTGGCTTGATATTGGCCTCGTACTGTAATATTAGGAGGGTTTGGTCAGTATTGTCCACCTCTTATATGATGTTTTTATGATTGATCATATTTTCAAGAAGTGATCAGTACCATTCTAGGAGTCTGTGGGACTAACATGCCCGAGGACTCTTAGTCGTGCCATATGATTACCACTTCAAGTCTCAGTGGAGAGTTTAGTGTCCCATAACAGAACAAATTCTTTCCAGAGGCGTTTCCAACCAGCAGGAATGAAAACACAAAATATTGTCGTGTTTCATATTTTTACCCTTTCAGTTGCAATCGTGGATGGTCCGGAGCAACAGAGGGTGAATGTGAACGTTTTTTTGTGACCCCTTGTCCATTCCTCCCCAAAAAATGAACCCTTTCCATTTTGACACTCTATAAGCTTTTTTCTTGCATCTGGTAAAAGTGTCTTTTCTGTGACTTTTTACACGATATGTTGAACATTATTCGTCGGCCTTTCATTAATCCTTGTGATTTGAGCTACTCTCTGGCTTTTTCTCCAGCACCAGCCTGAGGGAATACTATGTGGTATGAGTCTTTGACCACTACTGTATGTCTCCATGAAGACCTAAACTTGACATTTACAGGGAAGGGTCTTGAAAGATGATATATATTAAAATTCTCATATCTTTACTAATAGATTATATAGAGAATTTTAGATTCATCCTGAAAATGTGACATAATGACAACATAACTAGAGAAGAAACTGAAGAAACCGCTGTGTGAATGCTAGATGTGGAATAATACCAATAATGTATGAAAGATTTGGAACATTATACGGTTTGAATGGAGTTTTTCGCAGAAAGGATGAATGAGTAGATAAGAGTTGAGAAAAGCATGAAGAAGCATAGGAAGGGATATGACTAGTTGGGAAAGTGAAAATGGACGAATGGATGGAGCTAAACTGCATTACTTGACTAAAGGCGCACACACATACACATAATCTGCATTGCTAGCTTAACTTTGTATGAAGAGGCCGCTGACGGAGTATGAATAATGGCTTGGAGCTAAACTGCATTGGTTCACTAATGGCTGGGTGATAAAACTGCATTGCTGGCTTAAGTTTGCATTAAGAAGTAACTGAAGGACAATGAAGACTTGAACACATGGGAAAGTGTCAAATTACTATGAATAGGATTTAAAAGTTGAATAAACCTCATAGTGCATTATGAGATGTGAAAAAACGTAAGCTTTGAATGGAGTTTCTATCTGAAAGTATGAATTTGCAGATAAGACTTGATAATGCTTGAAAAAGTGTGAGGATGTCTGGGTCCTGTTTGTGTGTGTGTGTGTGTGTGTGTGTGTGTGTGTTTGTGTGTGCTCTTGTTTTATATTCGTGGGGTTCAAAAGCCAGAAGCCCACTATACTTGTGGGGTCCCACCTCATTTGTGGGGCCAAACCCCACAAGTTTAAAGGGCTTTTTGAGGGTTAAGACTTGGTTTTAGGGTTAGGCTTAGAATTAGGTATTTAGTTGTGATGGTTAGGTTTAGGATAAGGGACTAAGGAAAGCATTATGTCAGTGACGGGTCCACACGAAAATAGTGCTGCAAACCTGTCTGTGTGTGTGTTTGTATGTGTGTGTGTCAAACTGTACTAATTAGCTCATCTCAATCTGTGTGTCACCCCTGCAATCAAAGGTTGCCATGGTGATGAAAACTGGTGTGTCTGACTCTTGGCTGAGAGAGTTCATATGATAGAGATTTTAGCTGAGGCGCACCTCTCAAAGTCCTGCTTCTAGCTCAAAGACCATAACCCTTTATTGTCTAAGTTACAATACTGTAAGAGAGAGGAGACCCTGCTGAAGGGGCGACTGGCACAAATTGTCTTACGTTTTGATGTATAAATTATGTTATGTGGAGTGAAAATTGCGGAATTGAGAGCAAGTTTAAGAGAAGATTTTTCCACGAATTTACAGCTCCTCCGCGCTCCAGCTCTGAACATTCTGCCCCACACACGCTAATGCAAAAATATAGAAGGTCTGAAAATGATTTTGAAGAAAGTATGACAGCTATGAAAAAGTTGAATCATTGTGAGAAAGTCCCAAGGGTTGACATCTCGAGTGGACTTTCTATGTGAATGTTTGAATGAGATGGAATATGGTTGGATATGAGTGAGTTTGAAGGTTTTTCTCAATGACTCGCATTACAACTATACTTCAAACAATGCTGAATATTTTGAATGCTTATAATGGGATTTGAAAAGGTGAATAGTACCCAGTGTGGGCGATGTGGACCATTTTGGTGTTTGAATGGAGTTTCTATCTGAAAGTACTGTAGTATGAATAAGCAATGGGTAAATGTGGACATTTTGAACTTTCCGTACAGAATCAGAATCAGTATCAGAAATACTTTATTAATCCCTGAGGGGAAACTCTTTGTAACAGCAGCTCACTATCACGTCAGTGCACACAAGAATGTAAGTACTAAGCAAAACGCAATAATATAATACACTATAATACAGGTAACTACAAAGTGGGTATAAGTATACATTTAAAATTAAATAAGTGTAATGTACAAAGTGGGTTAACCGGTTGAGGTTAATATTACAGTATAAAGTAATAGTGCATGAACTGTCAAGTTACGTGTAGTTTATTAACAATATATAATGGGACGGAGGATATTGCACAGATATTGTCCATTCATTTGAATGGGGAAGATTTCCTGGAAAACCTGGAATATTTTGGAAAGTATGAAAGGTATGAATGAGTAAAAGTAATACCCGGCATGTCCTAATTGAGCTGAATGTTTTTGATGTTTGAATAAAGTCTACGTTGAAAAATGTGGAATAATAAAGTTTTATTTTTTTGCGTAGAAGAACATATGGTGTGAATGCTTTCAGCAATCACACCAACAAGGGAACATAGCTTTCAGGCTGCAATGCTCAGATACTGGGTACACAGTGATAATGCATGAAACACTAAAGCTAGCTGTAATGCAACATGTTGGACATGTTAGCTGATACCGGGCCTCTGGGGAGATGAAACCAGACACCTCAAGGTGCTTTTCCACCTTCCAACACCCATCTGCTTCTCTACACCTCAGGAACCACCAGCAGCACTACGTCAGTTTTTCCAAAACGTCTGAGTCTTTATGTGGATGGAAAAATGGGTTCCTGGAGCAAGCACCCAGCATGTCTACACTTCCTGTCTGTATCCTCTCTTTACTGTCAACAAGTGAGGTGCCAGAGTTGATAGGTCTCTGTTGAACTTAAATAAAAAGCCCCCACATACAATAAATACTAAGGGTTAGCTGTGGAGGGCTGGAATGCATGTTAGCAGAACAAAGGGGAAAGAGTTTTGGGGTAAATGGGATATATTTTTGACTAAAATGGAAGAGCTTGGGGCTGCAAATACTGCAAATGCTGTCATTTTTGCACAAAGATATGTGTAATCTCTCATTTGTAGTTTATATTTCAGTCTGCTATGTGAGATGTAGACTGCAATAAAGCAAAATTCTAATAAATTGTACTACAAGCGCATTAGACGGTACATCAGGTTTTGGTTCAGTCACCTATTTCTTAGACATCTAGGACAGAGGTCATATCTAGGTCTGAAGGGTGAGGTTTACAAGGACTTCAAAACACAGCAGGTAAACACAAGTCATATTGGTTTACAAGCTTATGAGGGTCTATTTTACAGTTTACTGTAACCCAGTTTAGGTCATCAACTTATCTTTATGGCCCACGACTCCAAAACAGTCCCATTCTTCTTCAAATAATCATTGGCCCTGCGACTCTTACTGTACTGCTGTGCTTTTTCTTGCCAAGTCATTTATTGAGGAAGAGGTAATTGTATTCTCCTGTAATTCATAATGCTTCTTATCAGGGTCACATTATCATTATCATTAAGAAATGATCTACCTAGGATCTAAATAGCTTCCTTATAGTTACAGCAGGTTACAAAACTCCCACTGCTCAGGTTTCCAAAAATGTTATCACAGTTCTAAGAATAGCTTTCCAAACAAAGGTCCTACTTTTGAACTCAGTTGAAGCAATATTTCTGTTTGGTTCGAGATTATCATTTTCCAACAAACTGACCTTCAGTGTCAACATGCATTTATTATGGTTATATTTATTCTGAGTCTATTTTATGCATCATTTCATAGAGGGAAAATTACTATTGGAAAATGATGACATAAAAAACACCTGTTGTCACACACACCCCTGTCACACACTCTGTTGCTCACCGTGAATCGACACTTGGTGTCATGGATTGGATGCAGGTTATCGTTTTTCCAATAAATGTTCTATTTCAACTAAAGTTTTGTCCTCGTCTTTTTAATAGATGGGGGACAAAATCCACAGCCCTCGTTCTGTGTGAAAAAGCACTCTAAAGTTCAGCTGGAATTAAGACGAGGCTGTCGCGTGAGTCCTTTTAGTAATAAATTCCCTCTTTGTGTTACTATCCCTCCACCACTGCTCTGTAAGGACGCACTGTCCCGAGAAACACAGGAAAGAGGACATTTTGTATTAAAAAGAATATGAAAAAATACTCTCTTGATTTTGCTTAGTCAGACTGCTAAAGCCCCATATTAGCACTGGCTAAAGTTGAGAATGGATTGAGTGCAGTATGGAGAGAAGAAATGATTGCCAGAGACCAAAAACTGCTCCAATGTACATACAGGCACGTTAGTTTTGTTTCTCAAAATCGAGTTTTAATGCCTTTATTAAGAAGTGGACTTCCTCTGGCAGTTCCTCCTCTCATTTCACTCTGCAGCGAGCACTTTGAGGAGGATCAGCTCATCACAGTTAGGAAGACCGATCACCTTCCGAGGCCTGGGATCTAGGCCCTAAGAATTTACTTACTTTTCGGTCAGCTCATAAACAGTTATGAATCACTATTAAGGAATGCTTTTTATTCACAGTTTGATTAATCATGTCGTAATAAAGTTAAATGTGAGGACACTTATCCACACTGTGAAAACTGAATGACCACATAAGGACAACCTGTTGTAACGAGCAGCACGCGTTGGGTGCCGTCCATGTGGCCGTGGAGAAGGGAGACCACACAGTCGACCTTTACAGATGAATCCTGTAAAGGTCGACTTCAGCAATAGAGAAAATGTCAGGCGTGGACGCTTCACCGTTGTTGGAGTTGTAGGGATGAAATGAACTTTATCACACAAAAAATAGCCCAAACCTGTGATGGCGATATACAAAGCTGCCACTTAAACAAAGAAGAAATGTAGCCATAACACTGTTCACAGACCTGTGGCCTCGTCTGTCTTCCCTGGACTGGCAGCAGCTGTTTCACCTGCATCGCTGGTGAGGCAGGTAATGCAGTGTGGAGGGCAGTGATGACATGCAGGTGACCTCCTCAGGTCATTCAACAGCAGTGGATGAGGAGGACATCTGGTACTGCTCTTACTGGTAACCACTGGTCAGAGAAGGTTCTTCGCCTCAGAACAACCCAGATATCGCCCACGCCTACGTTGGTCCTCATGGTCTCCACGGCTGTCTAAGCTCCATGCTGGACTGATGATCCAGACTTTGGCTGTGGATGGAAAATACATTGCAGTAGTGACAAAAAGTAAAAGTTGGAAAACTATGACTAACTAGCTGTTATTATGACTGCAGGAGTATCCTGTTTCAGAAATACTGAATAGAATTATATGGTCCAAAACTGTCTGCTAATGTGCCTTATGACAATCAGAGAAAAAAATAATAGTACTCACTTGTGTGGTACTGTGTGGGTGCAGCATGTTCCCAGCTGTCAGAAGAATACATTTCTCTGGAGGGGAGAGAATCATCATTTAACCATTCCAATCTCTATTGATCATCAATATCAAAGTGGCTATCACTCAATACCACTGTGAAAAGGAGTAAATGTGCCAGATTTATTTTAAAAGGTTCACGTTAATTTCCATCTGCTGTTCCTGGAATGAACACATTAAAATAACACACTAACACAATAGTAGTAGCTTTTTATTATGGTAAATTAAACCCAACATTTTAATGCTCAAGGCACCAAGTTAATATTAAGTTAGTCAATGTGAATATTGTGCATTCACAAAAACAAATTTCAATGTAGCAACACCATGGCATTATTTCTGATTGCAATCATCTTAGATTGCTGAATGCTTTTATTGAGACATCTCCCAAGCTTCATGTCACTGCTTTTCCTTCATATGCACAAAGAATGATACTGAACTGATTGGCTTAACCAACTAAATAAAACAAAAAATAAAAATATGAATCTACACGCATCCTTTGACACTTGCAATTCTGGTTCTTTTGCTTGTTGAGAATCTGTGTGTTATGTTAATGCTGAAAGCTAGTTGGAATATTGTTTACAATACTCACAGTTCTCGTTAAAGTGAACTGACGACACGGCAACCCAGGGCCTGGAATCAAGTTGCCCTTCTTTTTCTACTTGCTGGGCGTGAAGGTCAGAGGGTCACTTGGATCATCCCTAACAATTATTATCATGAAAATATAATAACGGGGGGGAGTGCAAACATTTGAACCCAAGGCGCTTTGGTAAGTATTCAGCGAGCTTGACCAGGTGAACTAAGGGGACACATCAGCTGTTACCCAATAACTGAATGAGGAAGTGATGTCCCAACTGAAGACTGACGAGCGGGTTGATGAGAGGACTGACAGACTTCATTTTCAGTTGAATTTTGACACCAAAAAAGCGTGTTGACAAGTAAATGTCAATGCAATAAATTGCAATTGGCACACTGACTTGCCAATTGAATAAAGAGACCAAAAGGCAACTGATGAAGCGTTCATTTAGATTTTTAATCAAAATAATACAAATGAATTGTGGAGTGCATTGCCACTTGGCATTCTGAATTGCCATTTGCAAAATGCATTTTCAAATTGCATGACCACATTGCACACTGAATTGCCAACTGCAAAATGCATTAGTATTTGAATAAATACATACTAGCATCATTATCCGGTCTTCTAGTCTCCCTTAGAAGTAGTAGCAGTAGCAGTAAGAAGTGTAGCAGTTGCAGTATTAGTAGTAACAGTTAAAGTAAGTACTAAGAAAGCCAAGTGTATTTACAAAGCACTTTTTCGAAAGCAGATATCCCAAAAACAGATACAAATGCAATGAAAGTAGTAAAACAACATGACGTAAATATTAACTAAAGACTGAATACAAAAATACAAAACCTAAAAACATGGAAATGGAAACAGCATACAATATCCTCTTCATCCACTTTTTTGTTTTTACTTCAAACACTTTCAAATTTTGCCTGGAACTCTTAAACTAAAACAAACCATTCTGTTCTTAATCTTTTGATCCTTGTAATTCTACTACTGCTACTTCTGTCTACTATGAACATACAGCACTATTGCACGTTTGGCAAACCTGGATGAGGAATCGTTACTTTTTTTTCCAGTTAAAAGTTTTTTTGTTGAGTTTTTCCATATCCAGACTGAGGGTCTAAGAACAGTATATGTTGTTCAGATTATACGGCCCTCTGAGACAAATGTGTGACTGAAACCTGCAGTGAGATTCAACCAACAGGCCCTGGTCAGACGACAGACAGTATATGCTGATATAATGTACTGTATTGTATGGTAGGTGGTTGTCTGCCAGTGAAGACCTCTGCTGTGAATTCCCTCTGCTCTGCCCAGGGAACCCTGCCCCCTAGAGGGCCAAGAGACAATTTATGTCCAGCATGACTCCCCTGATTAGATCAAGTGAGCAAGGTGTGCTCTGACTAACCAGGTTCTCAGTTAATGTGTCTCTTCATGAATCACTGAAAGTGTGAGTTTCCCTTCTTTATTGCTAATTTGTTATTACTTATTTGAAATCTGCTTTGGTTGATGTACAGTTCACATCGTATTTATTGATAATTTGCCTTATTGTAGTTATTATGAATTACTGTAGGCTATTTGTTTATTTCATTATAATAAAGAAACCATAAATTGAGTTCAATGGAGACAGAAAATGGCCAACGAATTGCATTTTGCTCTTTTACAAGGCTCTCAAGCAGTCCACTGTCCTTATACCAGCATCCATTCAAACAATTGTTCAAAATCTGGTTCCGCACTAGATGTAGTAGACGTAGAAGTAGAAATGGATTGACAGCAGTCCAAGTGGTGGAAGAAGTACTCATATCCTTTTCTTAAAGTAAAAGTGCCAATACAATTATATCTGAAATTATGAGATGGTTAATACTGATGCAAGTGATGCTGGCGATATTCTCTTTTGTTATCGTCTACAAATCTCATGAAAAGGCTTAAACCAACAATTTGTCTCTATATTTTCCTTAAATCGGAGCCTGACAAGTCTTAGTCTTAACCCCATTGCTATGTGAGTCTATGCAGTGTACCCTGTGCGAACCCAAGTTCATAGTGTACACTTTAAAAGTCTGATCTTAGAAACTGTGTTACACCTCACTCTAGGAAATGAAAGGTTAAATAAACAGTTACTAATAGTAATAATTATCTTGCCTCTAACCGTTGTCCTATTGACTGACTTCCACCACTTTAAAATCTAGGCGTAAACATTAAACATATTATTTCTGAGATGCTGATGTTGATGCATTGAAAAGGTTCCAGGAAGACTTTCAGTGCACTGGACTGAAAACTCAACTGTGCTTGTCCCATTTCAGTCAGTGGGCACACATGCAGACAGTGCCCTCATGTGGTCATGGCAGTGACATACCTGTGTGACATTGCTTGGAAGCTCTTTTACACCACTCAATGGCACACAGTACCTCAGAAAAATAATTTATTGACCTTTGCCTCTCAGGCTGAGCTTACCCATGTGCACCATTCCAACAAGGTCCATCAATCAAAAATGGTTGTATTTTGGTTAGAGCTGGTCGGGGGTTAGGGCCATGCTTGGGGTTGGGATCGAAGGAGAGGAAGTGGGAAGATGTATGCAGCCAGAGAGGAAGTTGTGCCTGAGAGGCTCGGCATAGGGCCAACAATTAATTTCCCTTCTCAGAAGAACCTGTTCTGCCAGAATCCTTCCTCCTCTGCTCTCTTGGGGTGTGTCATTCAATCAGTACAGCAAAATCCTCTGGAGGACTGACTTTTCTGTTCAGACATTATTTTCAAACTAACTTACTTAGGGGACTCCTTTGTTGGTTTCAGGCCCCAATTGGGACAAAATGAGCGAGGTGAGGTCAGAGGTACTAGAGAGGCATTTTACATGACGTGCTGGTACATGCAAATCATGGATTTAATTCGTGACATCATGCAAAGGGGCTACTTTTTTTTTACTTCTTAAAGTAGAAGAATGGCGTCTTAAGTGGAAAAGGATGATAGGAAATTGTAAGAAAGTGTCATCATATGTGGCTTAAAAGAGCAAGTGTTTTCTGCCAGTGCCATACAAAAACTAATACAAACATTTCTACTTGCTCATAAACAGTAAAATACTGCATTTCCCTGATAGAACAGGATGCAACTGAAGGATTGAATATTCTACTGGCTGTTACGTCAAGCCACTGTCTGATCCTCAAAACACACGCAGACAAAGGTAACGTCATGCAAACATGGCAACAAGATAAACTATACATGCTGAAGGAGTTGAGACCGTTTTAACTTGTATTTTTGAAATGCAAATTCAATATTGCAAATGATTACTTTTTGAACTGGACAAAATAGACACTTTGTACTCATTACCCTGTACTTAGTCATTTGGAGTCAGTTCTATTCAAACACATACAGGGGTCAGTGTGACTGAAAGGATATAGGGTTCACAACTTTGCAAGTTTGTCTTGAGACAATAGGCAGGTGCCCACATGAATGTTGAAACAGGTTTGCTTGCTGCAATCATTCCTCCTGTTCACACTGGCTCTAATAAGATAACTTCCTAATGCTTTTCCAGTGTATGATGGCGGACAAAATCCAGTCCTCCTTCCGTGCAAAAATGTATTCAAAAACATTAAGGCTTCAGCCTGCCAAACAAGTGGATATCTTCCAAAGTTACAACCAGTCCCCTCTTTTTGCTGCTATAGTTCCACTGCCACTCAAAAGGGAAACACAGAGCTCATTTTATACCTAAAAGATTGTAATTGTGAGAGATATCCAATTGATTTGATTCACTCAGGCTGCTGAAGCCTCATTAACTTCAGATGAACTTTTGAAGTGTTTGCACAGGATTTTGTCCACTGCTGTTACGCTGAAAGCGCATTAGACATCTCTTAATGGTCAGCATGAACAGGAGGAATAATTACAAGCAAAACCTCTTTCGGTGTTCCTGTGGGCACCTGACTATTGTTTTAAGACAGCCTTGACATTTTTTTATCCTATCCTTTAATGTTTTTTTTTCCAATACACAAACAAATTACTGATTTTATCATTGGTCCAGACCCTTTTGAACACCATAATATTGAGAAACAAGTTATAATATTAACTAAGATATACCCTCAATTTAAAGCAGATACTTTTTTATAGTATAGAATATATGGCCTCCAGTACAAATGCTTAACCACAAGTCTAATTATTATTATGCAGGGTTACTGTACAACCCTGTTTTCAAGGCAATTGCATTATAAATAGCATAGTCACACATTAAATACTGTCCCTGGGAAGCCATTTATTTGAAAAGTATGCAGGACACATGCTTTTATATAAAAAATATTCCAAATACTGTACACTGGTTCTCAACATTACGCAAAATGTAAAAAAATAAAATGTACAACTCCAGTTAACAAGGAGAAAGTCAATGACAGAAGAAAAAGACATAATTTCCTCAAAATGTACATAATAATTTTGATTCATTCATTCAACCTTGAGCCTGAAAACTCTGACATGTGCTCAGAGTTAATAAACCTCTACTTAATCTGAAATTCAAAGAAATAGAAACACAGTAAACAAAAAGGTTTGTCCAGTTTGTGCTCAAACGAAGCAACATGGATAATGGATTTTTATATAAGAATGTATAAAAACACGCACAAGGTTGGAACCAACGACATTATTTTCAGTTGCAAAGTACTTACAGAATTGGAATGCAACATTAAAGTGGCATTTACTGTCAAATGCACACTTTGCGCAGTTTGCAAGTAAACATATTTCCATTCAAAGTCAAAGAGAAAATAGTTACAATCGCACATGTTTACGTTGATAACTGGAGGTTAAGTAGCTGGAATGTTGTTTTTTTGCAGTTTTCCAAAGAAACACACAGTGGCTCATGCTCAATGCTTCAAAAAAGGCTAGAAAAGAAATATAAAAGGTTTTCATAAGAAGCGCACTGCTCTCAGACATGCATACAGGGCGGTAACACGAGCCTGATCCTCTCATATATCCGAACCCTTCACCGATCCACTCACATCAAGAAACAAAGACTCTCTTCCACATTTATTTCCTCACCAAGTCAAACAGCAGCAAGTGTTCTGGTTTTAATTACAAAGTCTTTCATTTGAAAGCAAGGGTGTTGGTCTCCCCCCCCCCCCTCATTTAATTTGTAGGAGCTTCATCTTGTTTCCTAAAAAAAATGAAACACCAATTAGCTGCTGAAAATTAACCATTTGAAAGGGAACATTTGATGATAAGAGCAACACTTACCCAGTCCTTTAAGAAACTTGTTCACACCACTTGGCTCTGGCTCAGGATACGAATCCAGATACTCCGCCACTCTGACCTCAAAGAGACCTGGGGGGGGTGTTGGAAACGTTGAGCCATCGAGACAGATTGTGTCCAGCATTAGATATTCAATTAAAATGAAAAAAAGTTTAAATTTTCTTCCTATGCAACATGGTTCTTCGTTCCGGTACTGGCATGTAGAGATTTATCTTCTTAACCCTGTTTTTCAAATGCCGCTGCTTTTAGGTCAGTGCATGCTGTGACTCATTTAACTTAGCTCACACGTCTGGTTTCATATGATTAGATTAAATTAAACGCTACCATTTATCCATCTGCCAAATGATGTGGAAACATGTGACTTCTTTACTCCAACATTTATGCGAAATCTTGTTGGGATGATATGCTCTTCACAATCATCACAGGGTTCATCCATGCTACTCTTCAAACCTCCAGCACTAATTTCACAAGGAGATTGGTTGAAAATCAACATGGACGCTGGCTAATTTAGCTTTTTTTATTATTAGAATTTATTTGAATTGATTGAGCATTTTCCCCTTTTACTTTTGCTGTATGCATAAACTTTGATTGCACAGCATTACGGGAACATTAAAAAGGAAGGGACAGTTCAGGCAGCTGTGCAATCTACATTTACATTTAGTCATTTAGCAGACGCTTTTATCCAAAGCGACTTACATATGAGGAAGACAATGGAAGCAATATAACAACACAAGGTAACAAAAAGCATAAGTGCATCAAAAAAACGAGTCTGATTAAAGCCTAGCACAGTATACAAAGCTAAGGATAGGAAGGATTTTTTTTTTAGCAGAGGTAGGCTGAAAGGAAGAAGAAGTTAGTGATTGTCAGTTAGGTGTTGACGGAAGAGATGCGTTTTCAAGTGCTTTTTAAAGGTGGCTACAGAATCTAATCTCAAGGTGTCAAAGATTCATTGAAAAAAAAAGCTTAATCTACTCTGTTAGAACAGTGTGAAGAAATTGTTGTACACCTCCAGGTTTTGTTTTGCTTATTCAGAACTCATATCAGTGCCTCATAACAGGAACAAACAATATAATTAGTTGCTTCATAAAGTCCTTCAAGAAAAACAGATGAAGTCCTAATGTTTTTGGATTTATAAAGAATCAACTCTCATGATTACTGGCACTGCTACATCAACACAATTACCTCTTCCTCCTCCCTTGCAGAGCTCTTTGTCCTGAATGAAGCCGGCAAACATCTGAGTGTCCATGAAGAGCTGCAGGAATTGGCGGACTCCGCGGGAGGGGTGAGATTTGCGGAAGCTGTCGCGCTGGAGCTCCCTGCTACCGTTGGAGGACTCGACCATGTGGAGAGGATAGTGGCCCACCAGCTCCACGCAGAACCGCACAAAACCCTCCGAAACCAGAGAGCTCAGGTCAGCCTGCTGACCTGGATGGGCCACATTTTGGATGAAGACAAAAAAGGGTTAATAACAGAATCCAAAACAGATTAATTCAATCGTGGTTTTACTGTAAGATTATCCAACAGATGCATTTGCTTCATGAACAGACTTGATGCAAATTCTGAGACATGTTAAAAGCTTTTGATTATATGACTTACTGACTTAATATTCAAATGTCTTTATTGTGGTGCACAAGTTGTTGCATTGCAAATCATATTCTAGTAAACAACATGAATAGGTCATCAATAAACATCTAATTCAGTTTCAGCTGCCCAGTCAAAAATGTTTTAAATAAAATAAAAAACAAGAATAAACTGCCTGCAGACCATCACTAGTGCAGGCCTGTTGTGCAGCTGGAATTTGCAATTCATTTCTAAACATTCTCTGAGTACAGATTTACTACACTGAAAAAAAGGAAGAGCTGTGACAAGAAGAAAAAGCAACTTCATCTGTGGGAGGACATTGCAACTGCAAGGGCTTTATAATCAGCAACTGAAGATGCGGAAACCACCAGACTGACGTACAGCGTCTTGTTGTTTGGCACACATGATGTCTTGTTCTACCAACCTCCACAGCTATCTCCACCCTCCTGTTTCAGGATGTCTTCCCTCTCCTCCAGGATCTGCTGCAGTGCCGCCTGCAGTTTACTGGGCAGGATGCAGTCTTCATCGCCCAGCTGCCACACGTCACAGGAAAGGTTAACAGCAGTCAAATGATGCCGTTTACACAAAAACACATCCAAACGGTCTCCAACACTGTCAGAACTTTTAGTGGTAATCATTGCCTGACCAGTGGACTTGAACATAAATACTGTATGTACTTCTCACTGACAAAAAAGTGCTGGATTTCCCATGTGTTCCCATCATGTTTGGCTTATTTGTTCTGACGAATTAACAGCTGTACATTTTTGTTTAGGAATCATTTTGTTGTGCTGTGATGCACAAAGTTGGATTTAAGTCGGGCGCACAAAAAATTGCCACACCTACAGACTATAGACTACACTGTGTATGTCAAAGATTCTTAAGTCAAACTTTCCCAACAATAATGTGCTTCATTTTACATGCTGAGGAGGGGAGCTACCAGCGACACTGAACTTACAACAGACAGCTAATGTTGGAGTGGCAAGTCAACCACTGCTTGTCCCATTAGCTTGTAGTTGCTAGCAAAAGGGATGGTACCTGAACAAAGATTAAGCTCACTAAATGAAATGTCACGTAGGAACCCAGCCAAATTAAGACAGACATAATATAAACACAACCAAAACACTAAACAAAAACAAGCTTATCATTAACTGAACAGACTAAGTGATGACTGTTGACTGACAAACCTGCAAAACAGCCTTCATATGTTTGCATCAGACGTGATTCTTCTCTGGGCGTGCATCCTATATAGTTTACAGTCTTCAGTGTTTGTGGGTGTAACATAATTTTCTCTCTGTCACCCTGAAAACATTCTGCATGCAAATAGGGGACAAATGTGGACAAAGCCATCTAACCCAATGGGACCACACCTATCATTCCCATTATGCACTGCTATGTGTACACACCTGAACGACAAACTTGTCTGCACATAGATCCACTATGAGCACCTGGGAAGATAGTGAGAACAAAGAATGACAGTTACTGGCTGCAAGAGTTCAATATGTCACAAGAAGAGTTGTAAAAAGGTGAGGTGAGCCTGAGCTGCAGTCTCTCCACCACTACTCACATACACCCCTTTTCCACCAAGGCAGAGCTGGTGCTGGTTCGGAGCCAGAGCCTAGTTTCAAATCGGTTCTTTGTCTTTCCACACCCAAAGCACCAGCTCCGAGCCAGGAAAAGTGGTTCTCAAGTAGCACCAAATCATTGCTGGTCTAGAAGAAAGAACCGCTTACTGCAGCGGCTGGGGTTAATGTGACCAACTTTCACTTATGGTTCTCACACCAACGCTTTATACATTTTTGTTTAACTCCAATGTGATCGTTTATCAGCAAAGTTGATGCTAGGAGGGTAGCAACATGCTGAGGCCAAAGTTGACAGGTTATTGTTAAAAATAAATGTTATGTACATACCGTTACTCTCGCTTGTAATCTCCGTCAGTACAAACTACAGCGAACATTAATAGCAATGTCCACGATTGTTGATGGTGTTGCTGGGAAAGATGTGACAAATACAGTCACGTAAGACCTGGCTCTGTCCTGGCTCTGTAGCCAGTGGAAAGAAAACCCAGTTCTTAGAAGGCTCTACAGTCGAACCAACTCCGAACTGGCACTAGCACTGGCTCTGAACTAGCACCCGGTTCATTCTGGTGGAAAAGGGGTAATACTGTGAAGCCATAGCCAAGCCAACTAGTTCTAGATTCATTCACAATATGTACACACAGTATACACAGCCACAAGATGGCACTAAAACCAATATACATAAAGACAAGTCTATTTAAACTGTAAATTGGACAATGATTTTAAACAATTTCAACTGAAATCTGACCGACCTCCTCAATGGGCAGCTCCAGCAGCGGTGGCAGGCAGGGTGCCAAGACCCCAATGAGGAATGGGGTGGGGGAGCAGCTAATGTCCAACATGCTGGCTGGCAGCACAGGCACAAAGGTATGCTGCCAGGTGAAGGGGTACAGTAGCGCCAGCACTGCATGTCCACACCGAGACAACACACTTCAGTGAACAGGGGAGGAGAGAAAAGATTCAATAACAAAAACACTTCTCCGTTCTCACACAGATCATATGACACAAAATGTATCAATCACAGCTCCCTGAAAATAGTTTGGTCACACTATTAGAATTCTTTTCCACCACATTTTCAAACTGACCAACTGTAAGAGCTTTCAGCAAACCGTACTAATTCTCCCTAAATGCAAATCATCTATGCTAATACTCTTGGGGCAGTTTTTGCTATTAATATTTCTGATGACACTCCTCTTCCCCTTTACACTTAGTTGCCTACATACTGTGAAATACCTCGTCCACTTCTTTTTGATTGGTCAATGTCTGGAGCAACATTTTTCTCATCTTCGGGAAACACTGCCAAGCTCAGCATATTCCCCCCCCCCACACACACACACATCTTGTAGCTAGTCCCAGTACCTTCTGGATTTAAGAAGTGACTAGTCATTCATCATCATTTTTCTCAGAAGTTGTGTCGGTTTCGAAACTGTTGTTGTTGTACACTAAATCCTGCTATTTTTGTCACTTAAAAGCAATTTCTCAACTACATTTACTCTCCTCCTCCTTGAACCGCCACCTTATTGTGGTGGAGGGGTTTGCGTGCCTGAATGAACCTAGGAGCTATGTTGTCTGGGGCTATTGCCCCTGGTAGGGTCTCCCAAGGCAAACAGGTCCTGGGTGACAAAATAGCGGTTCGAATCCCCCTTATGGCGAATTTTAAAACTAGGTCTGTGACGTCGCCCGGTACAGCGCAACCGGGGCCCCACCCTGGAGCCAGGCCCGGGGTTGGGGCTCGAATGCGAGCGCCTGGTGGCCGGGTCTTGTCCCATGGGGCCCGGCCGGGCTCAGCCCGAACGAGCGACGTAGGGCCGATCTCCCGTGGGCTCACCACCTGCAGGAGGAACCGTAGGGGGCCAGTGCTTTGTGGATTGGGTGGCAGGCAAAGGCGGGGGCCTCGGCGACCCAATCCCCGGACACGGAATCTGGCTCTAGGGACATGGAATGTCACCTGGCTGGGGGGGAAGGAGCCTGAGCTGGTGCGAGAGGTTGAGAGATACCGACTAGAGATAGTCGGGCTCGCCTCCACGCACAGCTTGGGCTCTGGAACCCAACTCCTCGAGAGAGGCTGGACTCTCTACTACTCTGGAGTTGCCCGCGGTGTGAGGCGGCAGGCTGGTGTGGGCTTCCTTATAGCCCCCCAGCTCAGCTGCCATGTGTTGGAGTTCACCCCGGTGAACGGGAGGGTCGTTTCCCTGCGCCTTTGGGTTGGGGATAGGTCTCTCACTGTTATTTGTGCTTACGGGCCGAATGGCAGTGTAGAGTATCCGACCTTCTTGGTGTCTCTGGGAGGGGTGCTGGAAAGTGCTCCGACTGGGGACTCCGTTGTTCTACTGGGGGACTTCAACGCTCACGTACGCAGTCGGGGGCCGGAGGGAGTCCGGTTTGGGGACCACAGGATTTCGTCTCTGCTTTTTGCAGATGATGTTGTCCTGTTGGCTTCTTCAAATCAGGACCTTCAGCGTGCACTGGGACGGTTTGCAGCCGAGTGTGAAGCGGCGGGGATGAGAATCAGCACCTCCAAGTCCGAGGCCATGGTTCTCAGCCGGAAAAGGGTGGCTTGTCCCCTTCAGGTTGGTGGAGAGCTCCTGGCTCAAGTGAAGAGTTTAAGTATCTTGGGGTCTTGTTCACGAGTGAGGGAAGGATGGAGCGGGAGATCGACAGGCGGATCGGTGCATCCTCTGCAGTGATGCGGTCGATGTACCGGTCTGTCGTGGTGAAGAAGGAGCTGAGCTGCAAGGCAAAGCTCTCTATTTACCAGTCAATCTACGTTCCTACTCTCACCTATGGTCATGAGCTTTGGGTCATGACCGAAAGGACAAGATCCCGGATACAGGCGGTCGAAATGAGTTTCCTCCGCAGGGTGGCTGGGCGCTCCCTTAGAGATAGGGTGAGGAGCTCGGTCACTCGGGAGGAGCTCAGAGTAGAGCCGCTGCTCCTCCACATCGAGAGGAGTCAGCTGAGGTGGCTCGGGCGTCTGTCCCGGATGCCTCCTGGACGCCGTAAGCGGTAGAAAATGGATGGATGGATGGATGGATGGACATTTACTCTCCAAAATCCTTGAACATTTAATGTCCATTAAACTGCTAGGTCATTGTATTTCCCATAACCTATTTAGTCTGTTATAGCCCACTTTGTAGCAAAGAAACTGCCATACCATGCTGCTGACTCAATTTCAACCTTTCAATTCTCAAACTGAGCCCAGCGTTTGACACTACTGATTCCACCTGATCACCTTGAAAATTCTGCAGGTGTCCACTCTCATGGTTTTAGACCTTAACCTAACAAAGTGGTCACAGTTCTAGCTTAATAATAGCAGTTTATCCATATTGTACATCTCCATATTGTGAAGTATTGCATGCTTCAAGGCTATGTACTCTCTCCAGTTCTTTCGTCTAGAACCTAGGTGACATTTTATTTTATTTATCCATTATTTAGCCAGGAGATCCCATTGAGATTTTAATCTCTTCTTACAGGGAGACCTGGTCAAGACAGCAGCACATAGAGTTTCATACAAGCCACAAAAAACATTAAAAAAATACGAAACAATTAATGAACATACAGTCAAGAAAAGCACTTACAAGACTCGTTAAAAGCACTTTGTAAAAGACATTTAAAAGTACTCAGAGGTGGCAGTATCTCTAAAAATATATATTAAAAATAGCTTATCTCAATATTTTTGAACCGTTACGCTATATCATCCTTATAGAGTGAGGAAAATAAGTATTTGAACACCCTGCTATTTTGCAAGTTCTCCCACTGAAATTGTCATCGTAGGTGCATGTCCGCTGTGAAAGACATAATCTAAAAAAAAAAATCCAGAAATCACAATATATGATTTTTTAACTGTAGTGTTTCACCAGGTTTGCACACACTACAGGAGGGATTTGGGCCCACTCCTCCACACAGATCTTCACTAGATCAGTCAGGTTTCTGGCCTGTCGCTGAGAAACACAGAGTTTTAGCTCCCTCCAAAGACTCTCTATTGGGTTTAGGTCTGGAGACTGGCTAAGCCACGCCAGAACCTTGATATGCTTCTTACAGAGCCACTCCTTGGATATCCTGGCTGTGTGCTTCAGGTCATTGTCATGTTGGAAGACTCAGCCTCGACCCATCTTCAATGCTCTAACTCTGGGAAGGAGGTTGTTCCCCAAAATCTCGCATTACATGGCCCCGGTCATCCTCTCCTTAATACAGTGCAGTCGCCCTGTCCCATGTGCAGAAAAACACCCCCAAAGCATGATGCTACCACCCCCATGCTTCACAGTAGGGATGGTGTTCTTGGGATGGTACTCATCATTCTTCTTCCACCAAACACGTTTAGTGGAATTATGACCAAAAAGTTCTATTTTGGTCTCATCTGACCACATGACTTTCTCCCATGAATCCTCTGGATCAACCAAATGGTCATTGGCAAATTTAAGACGGGTCTGGACATGTGCTGGTTTAAGCAGGGGAACCTTCCGTGCCATGCATGATTTCAAACCATGACGACTTAGTGTATTACCAACAGTAACCTTGGAAACGGTGGTCCCAGCTCTTTTCAGGTCATTGACCAGCTCCTCCTGTGTAGTTCTGGGCTGATTTCTCACCTTTCTTAGGATCATTGAGACCCCATCTTGCATGGAGCCCCAGTCAGAGGGAGATTGACAGTCATGTTTAGCTTCTTCCATTTTCTAATGATTGCTCCAACAGTTGACTTTTTTTCACCAAGCTGCTTGGCAATTTCCCCGTAGCCCTTTCCAGCCTTGTGGAGGTGTACAATTTTGTCTTGTGTCTTTGTACAGCTCTTTGGTCTTGGCCATGTTAGTAGTTGGATTCTTACTGATTGTATGGGGTGGACAGGTGTCTTTATGCAGCTAACAACCTCAAACAGGTCCATCTAATTTAGGATAATAAATGGAGTGGAGGTGGACATTTTAAAGGCAGACTAACAGGTCTTTGAGGGTCAGAATTCTAGCTGATAGACAGGTTTTCAAATACTTATTTTCAGCTGTATCATACAAATAAATAGTTAAAAAATCATATATTGTGATTTCTGGATTATTTTTTTTAGATTATGTCTCTCACAGTGGACATGCACCTACGATGACAATTTCAGACCCCTATATGATTTCCAAGTGGGAGAACTTGCAAAATAGCAGGGTGTTCAAATACTTATTTTCCTCACTGTATATACCCACCAATGGTTAAGTGGCCCTGCAGTATTTTGGGTTACCACAGTAGTACCTGAGTTTGTCAGCGATTAAGATGACCCTCCTCTCAAGCAGAAGGGAGGCAAACACCTGCAGGAGTTTCCCGACACTGAGACACTGCAGCAGACTCTCAAAGTCCACGTGTTCAAGTCTGGAGTCCACTGGTCGACACAAAGTCAGTACCTGGCAAAGCAACAAGAGCACATGGAGTCAGGCATAAATACAGTGTTATAACTTGTAGCTGTTTACACTAGTAGTGCCACACTGACTGTTGGATGTCTGAAACCTGTATGTTAAGCAAAAACAGACTCTTCATATACATCCATATAAATGCTGCTGAATGTTATGGGAAGGGTCACTACTTCACTTATTTTAAGTCTGTAAACCCTACCGACTAAACGGCTTACTGTCCCAATATGAACCTTTCAAAGTTGAAAAAGCTATCCCTATTGTTTACACAGATAACCTCCCACTCTGAGTCATTCCGAGTCTGCAGAAAGGAGCGGTTAGGAGGAACAAAACTACTAATTAACATTTCCTCTTTTGGTTTAGGGTTACCTCATTCCCAGAGCCAGGGAGGAAGCTCTTGATGGTGACTGTGCGTCCAGGGGCTGGAAAAGGGGCCTCCATGACGCTACGCATAAAAGGGTAAACCAGAGCTGGGGAAATCTCCCTGCGCCTCTCCACCTCCTCCAAAATCTGGACAGACATAGCCAGACAAATCACTGTGTGTTCTGATGAAACTAGCGTTGATTAGAATCTAAACAACAGAATGGAAGTAAGATGCAGCCCTGCACATATACAGGGTTTTCCTTCTAGGCCATCTTCACACATACTGTAAATTTCTCTCTCTTCCAGTCAACTGGAAAATGGGTGGGACACAGGTTACATGCAAACATTTCCATTTTTGAAAAACACACCCAGGGATTGCTCAGGATTATTTTCTATTATCTTCCCATAAAGGCTTCTATCAGCAGAAACAAGTAAGCAGAGGCATTGTATAGTTGCCTTACCTTTGCAAACAGGTTGAAACAGCCCAGTTTGCTGACAATACAGTGCACCTCAGGAAGCCTCTTCCCTTTTCCACTGGGCTTAAAGACACATAGTTTTATACGTCATAAAGCAGGCCATATGACCAAAAAAACCATCACAAAATAAACATTTAACTAATAAGAGTACAATCAGGGCCAGAACATGAAAAGACTTTTTTTTAGATTGGAAGTCTAAAGTTTAAACTCCATCCATGTTTATGAAAGCAGCCATCAAAAAATAAACAAAATAAAAACATAAAACTCCTCATGTTAAATTTGGCATAACGGTCTATATTAAAGATAGAATAAACACAACAAAAAAGATAGTTAAAGAGTGCTTAATAAGACATCTACAGTATGTTCACTATAACAAAAATAAACCAAATAGAAAAAGGCAGAAATACCAGATCATTTCAACCTAAAAAAGTGTTTTGAAAAGGGTCTAAACGCAGTTCTCCTTGTGAGGCAAAAGAAAGGGGAAAAGTATGACATTCTTTTTGCTCTCTGTCATTGATTCAGAAGTGGTTTATGGTCTGTGATTCACATGTACTGATTCACATCTCCTCAGAGATATTGAGTAAGCACATGGCGGGCTGCCATGTCATCACACACACACACACTCACACACACACACACACACACACACACACACACACACAAACAAGAGTCAAAGCTTCAGACGCAAATGTTAACATGTCCTCCACTCACCAAGATCTTACGGCAGTAACAAAACCAGCGGCTGCCGTCCTCTCCGGTAAGAACAAAGGAGAAGGTCTCACTGTAAACAAAACATCAATACACAGGTGATGATATTTAAATGACTTACTCTTTTACTGCCTTCAAACATGTTACCATAAAAATAGGCAAATAGGCTTTTAAATGTCTGTTTTGCATTTCATTTTAAAAGGGAAGACACATACCAAAACAATATGCTCTACATATCCCAACTAGTGCAGTGGAATTGCATAAAATCATTCACTTTGTATAAAATCTTTTCAACTTTTCAATTTGTTGTTCCAGTATTAGTAAAATAGATATTTATCACTTCCTCAACATATCTTCATTTGATAGTTGTGCCACAATTTAACTGTATTTAATCCCTATTATTATGTGATAATTATTGAATTACATTGTATTGAGAGAACCACTTTATCATGTTTTATAACAGTTATTATATGATATGATTATTGGGGGGTTTCCAACCCACCCCTCAATTTAAGTCTATGTGCAGCAGTAATCTATGGGTTGCCGAAGATACAAATCGGAAAAGGGGAAATTGGGGATTAAACATGATATAAGTGATAATTACGGTGCTAGATCTTAACTAAATACTGTATTTGAAAGAAAGGTTGGACAACACAAGACACATAAAAGGTGTATATAATGACAACAAAAGAAAATAAAGACAACGGAAATGAATGGAAGATGACAGAAAGAATACAGTAAAATGTTACCATTATGCCATTGTGCTGGGATATGTTAGGATGCAGTTACTTCTGTATGCGTCAAGTATGCTATTAAAATATTACTGTAGTGCATGTGCTGACTGACCTTGGCATGTGCGCAGAGGGCTTCCAGTCCTGTGAGTCGGGGAAGCAGAACTTGGGAATAACCTTCAGCTGATCCTCAGCCTCTCTGGAGAGCCGGGATGACTTCTCAAACTGAAAAAGAGGCAACCAGCTTTTGACCATGTCAGCGATGCTGGCGTGCTTGAATCTGAATTTGCTGAATGGAAACATGTGATTGAATATGGATAATGCTTGTGCGCCTTCGCCACTGTGCATGCTGCCTGTTGCCGTAGCTCCGTCTTACCTGTATTATAGTGTATTATATTTTTGCTTAGTACTTCCATTCTTGTGTGCACTGGTGTGCGCTGTGTGCACTGACGTGATAGTGAGGTGCTGTTACAAAGAGTTTCCCCTAGGGATTAATAAAGTATTTCTGATTCTGATTCTGAACTGTGAATGGATCGCCGAATCCAAAGATACACCGTGCACTGGGCATTGGTTTATTTTTAGCCCAAGTACACGCGTCCAGAACAAGTTCACCCATCCGCGCATCAGGGGGCTTATTTAGGTGTATTACTTCTGTTGAAAGTCACTACATTTAAGTTGCTTAATTGGAACTTGCCAGGATCATCGTTCACAGCATTCAACAGCTGATCGAGTGGATACCGTTGGATATCTGTGTTTCGCAGTGGATCACAATTGGACAATGTTGGACTACCATGACAACAAGTGCCTGCTACCCTAGCTTCAAGGATCACAAACAGGGACCACCACCGGGTCACAATCTTCTCTTTGCTGACAAACGGACAGAGGTACAGTATGTGTAGTGTGACCAACAATATGTTGCCATTTAACGTTGTGTGCGCACATTTATTGTGAGTATAAATCCAATGTCTAGGTTCCAACTCGTATAAATAAGAGCTGTGGGGTGGTCTATCTGTAAAAGGTATTTATTGTTAATTTATTTGATTGGTGATGGATTCTGATAAGGGCACAGTATCAAGGTATTGTTAATGAGCCTGTCGTGGTTGAAACGCAGTCCAATGTCTGTGCGACCAGTGGTGACATGGAAACACAATCTGTCAGTAAACGTTCTATTAAACTAACACAAAGAGCATGGATGGATACACTGGACAAGCTGCATCAAAAAATACTTCGATGGAGACAAGCTTTGTTTCACAGAAGAAAAAAAAATTATATAAATTCATGTTCAAGGCACTACATTCCTTCATCAAAAATACTGTCTTGTTCCTGTATCTCAAACCACTGGTTTGAAACTAAACAAGGCATCTAATCTAAATAGGAGACCTAATGCAGGACAGAGAATATGAAATGGAGGTGCATGGTACTTTTGACAAATACAGAATTCTGTGCAACGAAGCAAAGGAAACACACGAATCTCTGTCACAATTTGTACCTCATGAAGAAAAGGAGAAACATGAGCTATGGTTCAAAGCGTGTCAATGAACTTCCTGATGAATAAGTGGTTTTCAAATACAGACATTCTCAAGCCTGCTGAAAATGTTAACAATGAGGATTGTAATGAGAGTGAAGTAAAATCCAGTGATGGCACTTCCAACGCTGAAACAAACGTTTCTAGTAAGAAATCAAGCTGGAGAAGTCACACCAGTTCAAGAACCAGCAAATCCAGTAAATCTTCTACTGCATCAGCACGCATTCAGGCAGAGAGAGCTGCACTTCTAGCTCGCGCTGCGGCCTTAAAGGAGAAGCATGCTCTGCAAGCAGAGTTGCTGAGAAAGATAAAGGAAAGGCTGGAGACTGATACATAAATGGCAGATTCTGCAGCTAAATTAGCAGTATTAACACCCTCCAGTCACCACCAAAAAATGGAATAGAATCCTACTTTGAAAAAGGAGCTAGGTTAAAGGAAACCTCAAACACTCTCAGCCTACATGCCAAAGAATATCAACCAACACCTGTGGACTCACTATAGCAACAACCACCTATGCAACAACTACAACAGGCACGTAGGAACACGAGACCAGTCAGGACGGTCTGCTTAATAAAACACTAGTGCATGAAAGAACATCAAGCAAACCTCTCATGGACCCCCTCATGTGCAGCTAACAAAGGGTTAGGGGTTATCTCTTCAAGGAAATTATGAAACATCAGCTCTCTGCAACTTTCTGAAAATGCAAAATGAAACAACAATATCGCTAATCCAACAACAAACCTCTCATATACTACCACCAAGAGAAATTCCACTTTTTGTCAGGGATCTTTTGCAGTACAGAACATTTATCAGAGCCTTTGAACATTGTGTGGAGAGTAACATAGGCAACAGAGGGGACTGTTTGTATTTCTTGGATAAGTACACAAGAGGTCAGCCAAGACAGCTAGCGTGTGGCTGTCAGTATATGGCTCCAGACCGAGACTATGCTATGGTTCTGCTGCAGCAACACTTTGGGAATGACCACAAGATGAGAAAGCATTGAGAAAGCCCAGTAGTGAAGCCTGAAGATATCAAATCTCTTCAAGCCTATACACTTTTGCACAAGTGTTGCAATGCTATGGAGGATGAACAATGCATGAGAGAACTGGACATGCCAGCGAATATGGGAAGAGTGATTCTAAAGCTTACATACAAGTTAAGAGAATCTCTGCATAAATGCTAGAAACTTTTCAATCGCAGGGCACATTCATCGAGCGTCATGTCAAAATAGTGTCTGACCCAATCTTTGGGGACATTACGAATACACAGCTCTGTACAGTAAGCAAACGTGAACAGGATGAAATCACAATTTAAGCCAGGATTCAAAAGGAGACAGACAAAGTCATGCAAACCTAGAAAACCTGATGAGGAAGCTAAATACATGTTGACAGGTTTAGAGATTTCAAGGCACACCGGGAAACAGTTCTATGATCTACCAGAGGTCTACGCCCAGAAGAGGATGCCTGTAAGCACAGATAACATCATCAAAGAAGAGGGATTCCCTAAGTGGCCATACCTGGATTGGCTTATCCAGACAGGAAAGGACGGGTGCGTTCTGCACGAGTGCAAACCAAGAAACAAGCACACTGGATCGGCCAGTAACTTTGTCTTCTTCAAGAAGCTGCAACGTAAGTTGTAATTGGACATGCATTTCTGGTGACCTCTGACCCCTAGAGGATTTTATGTTTGTTTGTTTTGTTGACTCATTTTCAGGTGGATTTATTGGTTCCATATATTAATATGTATTTAATTGTTTATGCTCTCCTGCCATTAACAATTAGGGGTCGGTGTGTTGGAGCCATAATGTAGTTTTGTGTTTGTTTTATTTGATCCTTATCTGAAACACTAGGTAGACACATGCAGTTCTAGCATTTAACACAGGTACCCCTTTTCCACCAAAACCGGGTGCTGGTTCAGAGCCAGTGCTAGTGGCAGTTCGGAGTGGGTTAAAATGACGAGCCTTCGAAGAACCCGTTTGTGTTTCCACTGGCTACGGAGCCACCACAGAGCCAGGTCTTACGTGACTGTATATGTCACATCTTTCCCGGTAACGCTAGCACGGCAGCGCCAAACACAAACACCATCAACAATCGCTGACATTGCGTTGCTATTTATATTTGGCGTAGTTTGTACAGACGGAGATTACAAGCGAGAGTAACGGTATGTGCATAACATTTATTTTTAACAATAGCATGTCAACTTTAGCCTCAGCATGTTGCTACCCTCCTAGCATCAACTATGCTGATAAATGATCACACTGCAGTTAAATAAACATGTATTAAGCGTTGGTGTGAGAAGCATAAGTGAAAACTGTTTGTCTTGTTGGTCACGGTAACCCCGCCCCCAGCCGCTGCAGTAAGCGGTTCTTACTTCTAGACCAGCAACAATGTGATGCTACTTAAGAACCACTTTTCCTGGCTCGGAGCTGGTGCTTTGTGTGTGGAAACACAAAGAACCGATTTGAAACTAGGCTCTGGCTCTGAACCAGCACCAGCTCTGCCTTGGTGGAAAAGGGGTAATGGTGTTGCATTCATGTACAAAGTATATACGGCTAAGCTACAGGTGATGAGAATCAGGTGTGTGGAACGAGAGGATCACTGAATCCAAAGATATACAGCGCACTTGACATTGGTTTAGTTTTAGCCAAGTACACGCGTCCAGAACAAGTTCACCCGTTCGCCCATCAGGGGGCTTATATAGGTGTATTACTTCTGTTGAAAGTCACTACAATGAGTATCTTCCCCTATAGGTGCCTGAGAAAAGGTGCCAAAACCTTTTCTAAAAATTAATTTTTCAGGAAAACAAGATGCAACAACTTGCTTTCGTGAAAGCTCTTGACTTATGAAAACCTGGAAACGTCCCTTTTAGGGGCTCCTCATCACGAAAGATAATAATCATCTTCCTTCAATTTTGCCAGACAAGATTAAATTTTAGACATTACGTTGTCCTAATCACACATAATACCATTCAGATGAAGCACTATGATCAAAGTACAGTTATGTTCTTTTCCTAGAAGAAAGGTGGGGTTATGTTAAAGGCTCCTTCTAACCATTTTGGGGTACTGCTGCGTAATTTCAGGGGAGTAGGTGTTTCCTGGAGAGCCTTTTCTCAGTGACACCACCACGAAGATCTGGAAAAGCTGCTGCTGCTGCAGCTGGATCAGGTCTCTCTCCAGGGTGCGGTAGCCTGGCCGGCGTTTCAGTGTAGACTGGATGTAAACTGATCTCCTGGAGCCTGCTGGACACCACACAATGAGACTGTATGGTAATGCTTGTCCTGGGAGATATATCACATCCAGAACACCAGAGAACAATGAAGCTTTATAAATATCAATATACAGCAATTGGGAAGTCAACCCCGATTACACACGAAACAATGGTCATGAATAACTGGTAGCCTGTATCTCACGGCAGCGGCATTATTAGATTTTTTCAAAGTTAAAACAACATTTCTCATAAGCCTCATTGTTACTCTTGCAAAGTATTCTCTGTCACGCTAAGAGAAAAGGCCCAATGTCAGCTTTTATACTAAAGATGATCGCATTTACGCTTCAAAAATCATAAAAGCAGTGTTCATTTGTGAAGATTATCTTAGTGAACAAAACGTGTAGGTGTGATACTTTTGTTTGCCACAGAGCTTATTTCCTGCAATCATCCAAAATCCAATTGGAAAAATATCATTGGCTTTTTTTCAAGGGAACCAGAGCGATGCTAACTTCCGGGTTGGCCTACAAAAAAAACATCGTCCCTGCAACAACATTGCCATCAGCCATCTGTACTTTGTGTTTATTGCTAATTAGCAAATGTTAGTGTGCTAACACTAAACTAAGATGTCGAGCATGGTAAATATTTCCTAGTAAACTTTAGCGTGTTATCAATTTCAATGTGAGCATGTTAGCATTCTAACTTTAGCATTTAGCTCAAAGCACCGCTGTGTGTACATCAGCATCTTCCAATAACTTGTTTTGTCTGATCAGCAGTCAAAAACCCACATTTAAAATGTTCTAAAATTTTGATCGATAAATGACTTAAACAATTATTCAAATTTTCAGTCGACTACTTGTTTCTGCACTAGTCTCTATTTAATGTATAATCAGGTTCATTATGGTCCCATTATGGTTGTATGTTACTAGATTGAACAGAAATATGTAACATGGCTGACATTAACAAGCCCAGAAGAACGATCATAACTTCCCTGGAGCGAATATATTCTTCAGTATTGCTACGAAATGTTTGTTATTTCTGATGCAGCCCTATGTTAATACTTGGGGGTGTCAATAATAAATGGTGATGGATAAAACTAGGATTTTGTACTCCATTCAAGAACATCTACTTCTAAACCTTAACCTGAAAACTAGACTTAACATAAAGAGACATTAACTTTACGGTGACACCTTTGGTGTTGTCCTCGGGGTCGCTCTCTGTCCCGCTGGTCTCCTCTGTTGAGATTAGGGAGAAGCAGAGGGAAGGAAAAAGACTTGAGAAGCCATAATCAAATGCAGACAGTCAGGCTTTGTTTCATAATCAGCTGCCTTGCCTACTGCAGCTGGCCTTGTGTGCACCGTCAAAAGCTGGGTATTTCCACCAAGAGGCTCTACTTAATCTTATTGAAGTGTTGATGTAGATGACAGTTGGGCATCTGTTCCAGTCTATATATACATATATATATATATATATATATATATATACACACACACATATGTGTGAGTGTGTGTTACCTCGCACTGAAACTCCCTGGTTCTTTACTCTCTTCCTCCCTCGCTTGTCGTCAAAGATGGTCTCAATCTTGTTGATGTACTTTGTAGTAGAACACACACACACACACACACACACACACACACAGGTACTTGTCAGCCCCATAATTTCACAGCCATTATATAATCATGATTACAGGGAATCACGATATAACAGTCACTAAGTACATGATTATATTACAGATATTTAGCTTCTTTTTTTTTTTTTACCCCTACATTCCTGCATTCTACTGTTAATTCCCTGAAAGAACACACATATTTGATAGCTGACTCAAATCAACTAAGGCCCTGCATTAATACACAGAGTTGGGCTTAACAGAGAAACAAGCACATACAGGAAGCTTAAACTTATCTTTAAGAGGACACACAAAGCCCTGCCAGTTGAGGAGGCAAACGTGTATGACTAGAAACTAAAATGCCCCTTTCTAAGATAATGGTACTGTTGTTAAGCAGAAAAATACATAATGAGCTATTATTAGGTCTATGCCCATTTTCATTGTTTTAACATGTTTGTCAAAAATGTGATCTAAAAAGAGTTTAAGGACAGCTAGTTAACTAAATGTTATGTTTTATTATTGCTATGTAAGCTATTTATTCTAAACTTTATTTAAAAGTCACATCATGGAAAATAAAGAGATGAATCAATAAAGACATCTTGTTAAAATAAAGTGCAAATGTCATGTGGGTTTTAAATCTATAAATCCTTATGTAGTCATCACCTTTACACATATATGTCATGACGTCTGTTTTATTACTGTACCTTATCGTTGAAGTTCCTCCCTGTCCACACTCTCCCCACTGCCATGAGTCGTATGTTCGAATTCATGTATTCTGTCTGAACTCTCATGAACATTCATACATGTTGCTCTAGCACTATCTATTTCTTTCAGCGTCCTCTCCTTCCTGCTCAATGAGTCACCGCCCCCCCCAACACCCCTTCTTTTCTTTCCAACATAAATGAATATTTTATCATTCAACAGAGGACCACTTTGTTAGTCTACCGTATGGTAATATAAAACGGAAAAAAAAACACATCTCAGTCAACCATTGTATCCAAATAACAACTGTTTGTGAAAACTAATGACAAGATCCATTTACCTGAGGTGTCATCTGTGTTTTTTGAATGCTTGTGCGCCGGGGTGCAGCTTGTTTGGGAGTATTTGCAAAGGTTGAGGATTTGGATGCTGTAAATGTTTGGAACCTCTTCCTCTCCACTTTGCCAGCATAGCCTTGCAACGTTTGGGGTTTAGGAGGCAGCTGGAAGACAAGGACTGTGGCGTTATCGCTTGGTTTTAGGTAATTACATGGTATCAAACTGCAATACTTCCTTCTTCCTTCCTTAAAGAGGTCATATTGTGCTTTTTGGCTTTCCTCCCCTTTTCTTTATGGTGTTGTATATTGTTTTTTGTACATGTAATAGGTTTGCAAAGCGAAAAAGCCCAAAGCCTACCCAAAAGGAGTTACCCTCTCCCACAGAACACACAGCTCGGTTGTTGTCCAGCCTTTACTTCCGGGTAGTTATTGCATCACAAAAGGTGTGGCACGCCCTCAAACCAAGCTACTTAGAGTGGAGACCCGAATAGTTCTGTTTGTGTTATCGCCATGTCGAGGAGACGCTGTGTTCTGAAGTGCGAGGTAGAATTTTCTTTGGATGGACTTCCAAAGGACGATGAATTGAGAAGTCAGTGTTTAAACTTTATTTTTAAACACTGTTTCGCAGGACTACAACTCCAACCTTTTGCTGTGTTCACGTCATTTTCCCGAGGACTGCTTCACGAATACGCAATACGCTTACTCTTAAAAGACGGTGCAGTTCCGACTCAGTTCGGCCAATCTGGAGATTCAGAATCACAACCTGTAAGTGTTAGTTGTGGATTCTATTTAAAACAAACAAGGCAACATAACTTTACCGGGTGTTCAAGTACGGACTTGTGGGTTATAGCTTCCCCAGCTAAAGCTGTAACATAAACGATGTACCAGGCGTTGAAGATAGTTTGCTAATGTTCATATGGTTTAGCCAATCACCTGTAGGCCCATTTTTACCTGAAATTGTGTTGAAATATGGCGATAGGTTGTGTATTTCAAGATATGGAACAACGCTGTTGTCTGGAATGTGGATTTATGAGTAACCCTAACGAATACTGACTGCTATGTTACGAATGTCGGCCTCTGCTAACTTTGTAACCAACGTACTGTATAACATCAATTGTATAAAAAAAATGGCAATTGCTTTTCAATCACAATGTGTCCAAGTGTGGATGCATGGCACCAAACCTCTGTAGGTATAAGCTAATTTTTAGCTGCCGTTATTGTGTTCCAGTGGTTTTGCTAATCCGCTCTAGGTACACCTTTACCTAACATCGCATAGAAATATGACAAGGGCTTTTCGATCACTAAATGTAGAACAGTGGAGGTGAATTTATGATTACAAGCTGTTATGTTATGTTGGCTGTCCCTGTATATTGATAACACCCCCGGTGTTTTTCTACCAGCTCTGAGCCGCTGTTGTACTTTCATAGGATCAGTGTTTGAAATTAACTTTTTTTTGTCCACCTGCCAGTGTGACTGGTGGATTCCAAAATTTATCAACCACTTTCTTAACCTGTGTTCTGTCAATATGTGCTGCTTAGCGGTTCTGCGCATGTGCATGACCCTCAGTCTCCCTGAAGTCTTAAATAGAGATATATAATATAATGTTTTAACGTGCTCCTCGTATTCCTACAGTATACCTGGAGTGAGTAGTGGTGTCATATAAAATTATACTGTAGTGGGAGCATTATTTGATATTCGTTCTATTGAAATACTCTTCCCCTGAAATCTTAAATAAAGATATTATACAGTATCAAACTGTGCTCCTCATATTCTTACAGTAAATTTACATTTAGTCATTTAGCAGACAGTTTTATCCAAAGCGACTTACATATGGGGAACAGCGCACAGTGCACTTAACCTTGTTTGTTATCAAACAAACATAAAAAGATGTCAATACTGTGAGAGTTATAGCTTTATGGGATATACTTTACACAACTGGAAATGGAAACACAAAGTAGCATTTTCCGACAAGGCGGCATAAATCGTCAGAACACCGGCAGTGTGTAACTGCATGTGAAAAATATTTTAAACATCTGCAATATTCAAGCAATAGGCTGTTTAATTTCATATGGAAATTATTTAAACTCTTAAGGAAAATACTGATATTGTCTCTCTCTCTCACACAAACACACAGTAGGTGTGATGCCTTTTTTTCAAGTACCGGAGCGCACCTTTGACGCACGGGCATGCGTGCACGCGCACGGGTAAGTTTAGGCTCGTTCGTCGTACATTAATCACCTATAACTGACCACACGATCACATGTTAGACTGACTTTAAAAATATTTTCATCATGTTGAGAATATTGCGCGGCAGTCAGCCAAACATCTAGCTAACCGTGGATGTAGTAGGTTGCAATTAGCGGCATTAAGCAGCAACTTAAATGGAATGAAAACAAATAGTTTGTGTTTTGTATTATTTAATTTAACGTTATGAACACGGAGCTCCCGGTAAGCTAGCTTTGTAACGTTTCTTTACAAATGCATCACAAATAAAAGAAACCCGCAAAAGAGTGACTCATCTCTACAAGTGAACATTCGCTAGCTACAGACTGGCAACTTTTAAGGTGGAATTTTGTTTTTCCCATGTTGCTCAACACACCATAAATGTGAAACCCTGCGATGACACGCCACATTTGTTTTTGTTTTCTGTTTCTCCTTGTTAAAGTGTCCGAGTGAAACAAACGCACTCGCGATTCAAACTGCGTTGTGCAACGTCACCACTCTCGCCGTTACTCTTTTATATGTACCCGCCACCGGCTGATAGGTCGAGCAAATTCACCCGCCACCACACAAAATTAGCGGGTGCAAATTTTCAACCCTGCATAGGTGAATAATGTACTGCTACAATGGGCTTTGTGGCCGTTGTGGATAACCAACAGTGTATTTGGTCCCTAGTTACACACCCGGGCTTTAACGTTATTTGTCTAGCAAAAGGATATTATGTACATGTTTGTACATTTGTTTACATGCTACATGTGTTGTCTGCTGTGTTGTCTGACAACAATTTTAGCGTTACGGAGACTGAGTCTTTATGTGATTTAAAAGTTGTTTTAATTACTTTATATGTCTATTTACCGTAAGAACCGGTTTTGTTTTGGATCACACTACCTTGCTCGTCAGGACCCGCCCTATTCGGCTTCTGATTGGCTAGTAGTCCTTACTTATGAGTACTGCCCATGTTCAACTCCCAACAAAGATCCCAACAAGATGCCACACTTGGGAGCTAAAACGGAGCGTTCAAGGCACAGCGTGGAAAGAGGTGCTGCAGCAATGTGCAGTATGACAAAAAATATATTGTTTTTTGAAAATTAAACCATGCAAACCTATTCTGGTACCACCCCAAAATTTAATTATGAACCTGAAAATATATGACCAGTTTAAAATCTCAGGTTGAAAAATACTTCTGTACTGTGAAAAGCGGACATTAAATGAAACATCTTCCATTACCTTTGGGACTTGAGGCCTTCCAATAGGAAGACACATGGGAGATAGGTTGACATCCTCATAGGGGTTTTCTCTGGTTACTTCACCTGGGGGAAGAAGTGATGGGAAAGATAAGACGGGTTGAGTGGATGTTTTTACCAGTGATTTTCACTACACCAAATGCTTGCTTTCAAAGAAGGAACTTTAAAAAGACCAGTTGCAAACCTAGGAATTGCATAATTCCTCCTCACTTCCATGGCCACCTCAATGAATATGGATACAGAAAGGGCTGCAACTAACGATTATTTTCATTATTGATTTATCTGCTAATTATTATAATATATTATGATTGTTTTGTCTGTAATATGTCAGAAAATAGTGAAAATCGCTGTGTATGTGTGTATAACTTTGCAAAGGCGGTGTTTTAAAATTGCTTGTTTTATTTGTCCAAAAACCCAAAGATATTCAGTTTAATATCAAATATGACAAAGAAAAGCAGGAAATCCTCATGTGAGAAGCTGCAACTAGATCATTTTTGACATTTGACAAACAATTAATTATCAAAATTGTTCCCAATTAATTTTCTGTCAATCGTTGCACCCCTAACTACAGATATTTTTCATTTCACTGCAGTACCGCCATGCGTCAATTACTATCATTGGAGTTTACTTCACTGCAATGGCTGATGCAGACGAAGAGGAAGTCTAGAATGCAATATTTTACTACCTGTCCTGATTATTTCTTTTTTCTTAAAAATCATATTGTTTCTGGTGCAATCATTGAAAAGTGAGCACACATTACCTCAATTCATTTCAGAAAGGATGTAATACATTTTAGTTCAGCTGGGAACAATTGTGGCATGTCATTCCCCATCTCTTTCCCCCCTCATTTCCACTAAGGCATAAAAACACCCCCAAAAATCTTTATTTTATATTACCTTTATCCGTGACTGTGAATTTGTACATTTGAACAGAAGTAGCCTTTAATGGCTAAAATAAATGGAAATGCACACCTTAACTAAAACCTGTAACATATCGTGTATAATCTTAATATCAGTCACACTACCTATAACATAATTTTCAGCAATTATTACCCAAAACAGATAATACTACAAAACAGTTGCGCCCCTTGAATAATCCTGATTCCCTGACTTTGGAAGTCATTCAATCTGCTGTCTTTTGCCATCCTGTATATTACTCTCAAAATATAACAGTATTCCAAAAACTGTAAGATCTGTGTCAAACCAGGAGTGGGAAACAGGCCCCTTTTGTTGGCATATTCAATGCCAACACATTTCCCTGATCAGTTCACTGGTCTTTAACAGGCTCTGTTATGGCAATAATACAGTTTTAAAAGGGGCTTTAGGTATCGGAATTGTACGTTCAACCAATGACACGCACCCAAGTCTTTATGACTTCCTGTCTTTGTGTTTTTAACAAAACCAGTGCTAAGTTAAGCGGTATAAAATATAGGACAGCCAGACAGTCAGTGTAATGATCAAAAACTCTAGAAGTTCATTTACAAACGGCTCCACAATGTCTTCTTCGGTTTACATGACACAGGGAGTTCGACTTACAAACGATGTCCTCGTAAATATTGTCATCAGAGTAGGCATGGTAAAGGTCTGAGTGCCTGGCCTGGCCTCTCAGCGTGTTTTGCTGCGCCGTCAGACGCGCTGCATCCTCGTACTCAAAAGACTTCCTGTGGCAGGGAGGGAAGGGAAGGCAGTGAAAAAGAGGGGCCTGGCTGATGTCCTAAAGATAGCCAACACACTTTTGCTTACTCTATTGTCTTATGTGGAGCCAGCGTCCCACCACAAAATTCCTTACGTTGATATCAAACTCTCTCTCAGCAAGACCGTGTGATAAACTGTCATGAAAGGAAATGACTGAGCTTATGGTACAAAAGCAAAACAAGGAAAAACAAAAAAGAAAGTATGACCGGATTTAGACAGAGATAGCAGTTGGCAATATGACAATGTCAGCTGTCATAGTACAAATTAGGTCACGTTGCAACGTTCTTTAAATACAGATACAGCGTCATTTAGTTACAGCTGATTTATAATCATCTAGGTCTGGTTACAGTGCAAGTTTATACAGTCACATTGTTTTACATGTACTTGATTTAAGCTCCTTTAGTAACGCACACAATATTCCAATAAGAAAACAGTCCATCTGGCTCAGTGCTGAAACAGAGACGGTTACATGATTCATGTTCAGTGTGATGTAATACCTAGCCCCATGGAGGTATTTCATAATGTACAAGAATAAATGACACCTAATGGCTTCCTCTGAAGTTGGTAAACAAGGAGCCCTGTAGAACTATGCTAACTGTGTGCAGACAGTTATCTCTCCACGTGTAGCGGAGAGGTAAGTTATTAGCATAAACTAAACAACACAAAAGTGGATTACACTGCCCGTTTATTATACCGGTAATGGCAATTTTGTACCACAATTAGGGGGTTTAAAGGTCTGTCTTTACAGTATTTCTAAGCACAGTTACAATATAACTTTAAGCAAGTACTTTTATCTAAAAAAAAAAAACAGGAACAGTGGCCACAAGCGACAATTACAGGATTATGGCACACAGAATTTCCCCTTCATTTCCCAGGATTCACTTGAGTCAGTTGCTTTAAATACCTCATTAGGTGCACTGTCGCCAGAGCTACTTTTTGTACCACTTGGGCAGTTTCGCCCAACGAAAGTTTAGGCTATATTCCAGTAACCTGGGCCCTCCTCTCCTATGAGTAGTATGATTGAGCTAGACATTTGTTGCCAGTTTATTAGGTACAGCTAGTTAAAACAAATGCAGTCTAAAAAAAAAAAACAGGCCTGCAATAAATCCCACCTTTGTGAAGGTTATTATGTTTTGTTGAAACAGTCTGAGAGGTCATTTTGGAGGATGTAGTTTGTGGTACTGTATCGCATTAAACTGACAGGGGTTTCTATTATTTTGTCCACCCCATTTATATCAGTGAGGGTAGGATACATAACAGAAATACTTCCCAAAATGAAAAAAACATTATGAGGCTTTATTTGTTTGTTATTTTAATTGATATTTTATTAGAAATCAGATGCAGATGAAGTTTCAGAGAACTGCATTATTAGAAGGCATAGTCACCTAATAAGTCCTGAGCTGAATGTGTGCATACATGGTTTGCACAGTTACGTCTTGCTTTGAGTAGCCTTGAGCGAATGACCGAGGCGAGTGTGACAGTGTCTGCGCGGTGCCTCTAGATGAGGACCCCTGGCTAAAGAGGAACTAGGCCACATCCAGAAAATAGAGAACAATGCTCACAGATATCATGTGGCATCACACCGGGACCCCAGCCAGCAATTCCACTGAGTGCCTCCCCAAAACGGCCCTAAAAACACTCTGCTGATATTCAATAAATACCACGTGTTTCAGACTGTCCAAAGCAGAGAACAGCTTTAATATGCATATTTACAATATACGGGCCAGAGCAGTTTTCTTCAGATTAAAAAAAATATGACACTGCAAGAAATTCCATTCCCTAGCAATTCTGTGCTCTGCTTTTAGAGCATTTACTCACCTGTTCTTTTTATGCCTTGAAAGCCCATTTGTCTTTGCAACCGGACATGGAGGTGGTGGGAAGCTAGGTGGGTGGGCTACCCTCCTACTCCTCACGTTGGAGTGGTTGTTAGGAGGGGATCGGCTGTCCCAACGCACTGTGTGCCCTGCGTTGTTGCTGTTGGCTCCCCGATACTGGAATGTCCGCAGAGGTTTGGGAGGAGGCTGAGCGTCACCTGAAGACTCCCTGCCTTTCTCCCAGAGCAGTCTGTCCCCCTCAAGCTTATGCCAGAAACCCCGTGAAGTGTAGAAGTTTCCAGCAGGCATGTTATCTTCTTGGTCATCCATCGATAGAGGTAGAGGTTTAGAAATGACTTCAACATCCAAGATGCAATCTGTCTTTTGGTTGCCATTGGCAGTGAAGATTTGTTTACTGGTTGAGTCAGCAGCGTAAGCCTCCACTTTGGGAGATGAAAGTATTTGCGATGCAAGTGGTTTATTTCCTGGGGTTGTGGTTAAAAATTCAGTGGAACATTTCTGCAGAGGTTCTGACTTCCTACCATGGTGTCCAGCTTGTGCTGGGCATTCCCGAAAATCTAAGCCCAAGCTCTTAGCTATTGAGAGGTTGGCCTTTGCGTGAAGCCCCCCCCTCGATCCCTCGATGGAACAACCATTGCCCAGGACATCTGCAGACAGAGTTCGGGATACAGTCGGAGGTTGTGCTTTCACCCTGGCATCCTGGCTGCTGCCCTGCTGACTGCGACCTTCCCACTGGGAGATCTTCTCCCTGATGTTGATGCCCTGCTCGTGAGAAGGGGGCGTCCCCGACTGATGGCCCTGCCAAGCCACGGTGGCCCCTTTCTGCAGGTGATCAACCTCACCACCCCCTCGCCTGCCCTGCTCCAGCATCAGAGCCAGCATGTTGAGAGGGGGCTCGCCCTCAGTTCTCCATAGGTGAATGCATCACAGATTTGCTCACAAGGACGAGCGGGAGAAAAAAAACAAAAAAAAACGTAATCTGTTGTCAATTGATCCAGAAATTATAAGTAAAAACAGGGGCGCCACAGGGTATATGGTTCTAATTGTTCCTTTATGTCTTTATGCGTCGTCTTGTGCTAGTAGAGTGTCATTTTCTCCTGGTCTCCTTTTGTAAACAACCTAAAAAGAAGACAAGACACAAACATTATTCAATCCCTGCAACTTAAAAACAAGACCAGACAGCACACTACAGGGTCAAAGGGATACTGAGGTTACTTTTGAAACAGCACACATCTGAAGCAGTTGACTTGTACGCAGCGACAAGTCAAGTCAGAGAAGGTCAGGAAGGGCAGGCGCCTGTCCAGGTCCGTTTCCAAAAATAAATACGAATAAGAATAAGGAAAGACAGTGACAGGAACAGGGTAACCGCAGATTTTACACATTAATCTAAAGGCGTACATAAAGAGTCAGTGACAATTAGGTGAATGATGGAAAACATTTTAACCGCACCTATCTACGCAGTGGAATAAAGTCTCTTCAAATTAACTGATGCCTTTGTGCTAGGATTAGAATATGTATGGTATAAAGCTGTAATATATGGTCTTGCTCCCTCTCATCAAACGCTAACAAACACTGGACTTGACGTCAAGTTCTGCAGCGGCATCCGCCCTGAACTCATACTCCCAGAGTCGACATCAATGCGGCCACTATTCACGCTTGTACAGCAGCTCCTGGCTCACTGGAACCAAACCATGTGGACACGTTGCACATCAGGACTGAGGCTGTGAGAATGTGGAGAAGGGGAGACATGGTAAAATTCCACTGCACAGTTCAGTCATGATCATAATAACTCTATGAGCTGCATTCCTGCAGAGCTGTACAAGGGGGGGGTGGGGGGGGGGGTTTGGGGAATAAATTTAACTAGAGACAGTCGGTCAGTCAGTCTCGCAAATGACGCCTTTGTTTGGTTTGACCTAAATCAAACGTATGTGTGCACTGGAATGCTGCTCGATCATTGCCAGACCACGCAATGACAATGCGACTCCCAAACTGACCCACTTGCATTATTTGTCTGTGTGCGGTATGTTGTACAGGAAGGCATGAGTTGTGTTTCCTGAGCTGCAGGAAGAAGGATCAGCAGACTGTCCATAATTATGGTGCAGGGTGATTTTCACCCAGTTGCAACCACTGATTTTGAGCAATTTTTACATGATCTATATTCGATCACTGTGATGGTAATCAAACATTGTGTTTGAAACACAGTAACTTCAGAAATATACCAGCTACTAGCTGGTTCCAGTAAGATTTGCAAACACGTCTAAAACCTGTCAGCTCCACCTTTCCCCATGGCATACAGTTAAAATCAAATGTTGTTACTGCCAGTGAGGCAAACTGCGAGGTGCTGTGATATCAGGTGACAACGCCAGAGGGTGACTCAAAATGAACTTCACTGATCTTTATAAGGCTATCAACTCTGCAGGAAGGTATCCTTGTATTATCTAGTGAAACTCACTGACTCATCTGCGTAGAAACCAGACAGGGGACCCGTGAAGCTGAAGTACCCCGTCTTCACTTGGCAGCTAAATTAAACCTAATTGCACCTTCAAAACCACCACAAAACACACTCCCAAAGAAGTGCGGCATGACCCGACACGTTGTAGGTGAGGTATTGTACAACTGTGGTTCACCCTGAACAGTGACAGGCAAAGCTATAATAAAAGAAAAATGTGGATCTGCTGAATGCCAGCATATAAAAGGACACACCAAGATTAAGTGCCTTAAAATGACTGATCCATTCCCAGCCTCCACGACAGATTGTGTGCACCCAGACATTAATTTTGACAGCGCTGGCGAAAGAGTCCACTTCAACGTGACAAGTGCCATCATTTGGTGTCAGTGGTTGTGGATACCACTATGGCAAAAACGGCTCCCAAGTTCTCGCATAAACTCAGTCCAAGGCAGCTATAATACAAAAACAATTACATTATTTTTGTGGTAAACTGAAGAGCGTTAGCTCAAAATTAATAGTGTTCCTGGTGTTGATTTTACCCTTTTCTCTGAGAGGATTAGCCTCCTGTACTATACACTTCAGATGCTTTCAGCTGTATGCAGTTATTCATTAACTCAACTGTTTTTACTAAGTTTGGCAACAGCTGTAGAAGACTTCCATATAGGAGCTATCCTCTCTGCATTAAGGGGCCAATGACCATCGCTAACTCTGTGACCTGAATTAGTTGCTTAATTACCGATAGTGATGTTTAACGTGTATAGATAATCAATGACTTAACCCCAGTAAAATAGAAAGAGATGCCGGAAAAAGAATGCTCCAGCGAGTGCCCTTGTTCTGTTATATGAAGAAAACATCTTGCCGAACTCCCTTCAAAGCTATGAGAATTGAAAATGTTCCTCCTCATTGCAAAGCTTCACGTGCATAGAAATTAAACTCAATTCGCTCCTCTGACTCATTAAGAACTACTCTGTAATTCGGCCTTAACAAAAGGCCGAAATAATTCGTTTTGACGTTACGCTGCCTCGCTTCCAGCCATCAGGTTAAACCTCTTGAGTTGTCTGTTGGAAGTGCAACAGGAAAAACGTTTTCGTTACCCCTGAGGGTTTATATTGCACTAAAAAGAACCGTTCGGAGGCATGCCGAATTGAACAACAGGGATTACTGATGCAGATATATACTTGATATTGATATTTAAATATATCTATCTTTGTCGATAATGGAGTCAGTTTTAACTCGCCATATCTCCAGTACAGCGTTGACTTTTCAATGTATGGAAAAAAACCGCAAGCATTGGAAAAAACGTAGCTGGGCTAACTACATTTCTACGGACATCAGCTGGGTAACGTTAATGTAAAAAAACACTGAATGTTAACGTTAACTAGTTTAACTTGACTTAGTTAACGTTAGCGTTAACTTATCGTTAGAAGCTAACAAAATACCACATGGGAAGATGCATAAATTACATGGCTCGTGACTTACCCCTCGTCGTTTAAAATTATCAGCAAAACTCATGTTCTTTTCCTCATTTCCCTTCCGATAAAATGAGAAACACAAACCAAATCCGAATCCACCCGCTCGTGGTTAGCAGGCTGAATAAGTCCAGGTTAACGTTGGCGTCCACAGCCAGTTAGAGGCAACTTCTTAGAAAATAAACTTTTAAGAGTCATAAAAATGTGTCCCCTATATTAATAACTGTACACAGCAGTGAAGAAAGTGGCCGCACACTAACGTTTCAGAAAAGTAAAGCAGAACAACTCATCGCTCCCCTTCTCTGGACAATTAGTGTCAATTCATCCAGAAAATATGAGTTCCGGTTACAACTACCAAAATAAAGCCCTTTGTTTCGTCATCACCATCATCATCAACTTTTTTATTGTTTGTTTTTGTTTTTTATTTTACTTTTGCAGATAGCCCACAAGCTTCATGAATACCATTCAGAGAGCCTGATCACTGATCTGCAGCTACTCGGGGATATATATGAAGCTGATTATTGTGTGTGTGCTAAAACAAAACCCGGAAATTGACCATCGCAAAATGTTTCAGTTATCCTTAGTTTCCTCTCAACTTTCGAAGGGAAATCAACCAATTCATGTTGTATCGTCACTTTAAGACACTCGTTTTTGTGTTCTTTCGATTTGTACATTTTGGTAACATCTTTTCCGAGTTATCTTGTTCTGGAAAATATATTTTCATTTGAAACTACAGATGAGGTATGGTGTTCTGGTTTAGTGTCTTAAACTGTGATTATCCTATACAGGCAAATGGCCTAAAGCTTGGAAACGCCAATATTTCCATTTTAAGTGAAAAGAGGAGGGGAGGAGAAGAGAAGAAAAGGTGTAAATTCCAATTTGCATAGTCAACAGAGGATAAGGTTTCAATGCACAAATTGTGTTGTAGCTCAGACGTCAATTGCTGTAGACTATGTACCCCTTTCAAGGTACATCCACGCTGTTGGAGGTGGTCGACTGAGGACGCCTAATGCAGTCACTTGGAGAAAACAAATGTTTTTCTGAATTAGCTAGATTACCGTCTCAAAATTCTGAGATGATGGTTGACATTTCAGAAAAACAGAGCAGATTCATTGTTAATTTTTTTTTCATGAAAACCTTTCTCGGAATTCTGAGACAGTAATCTCGATCATTCAGAAAAACAGGGCAATACGTTTTAATTTGTTTTTCAGGGGCTCACGTTGTCCCATGCCTACCTGTTTACCTACTTTGCCTACTTATTACCGACAAGAAAATGTCTATTTTATTTTTAGGGACACATGACTTCCGGTTTTACTCCGGGTGTTTCTTGTCGAGCTTGACGCAGCTGCGTCTGTGAGAAAGTTTGGTCGAATCCCTCCCGAGCCAAGAGGGAAGACGTCATCGCATTAACTCCTGCAGCTGTCAACGATGAATAAATACTGTTGTCTTCAAGTGTCCTGGGAAATATGGACACTGTGTGCACCTGCGCAACGCCGCGAGTTTATATACATGACTGGAGCTTCACTTTCATTCATAAAGTGCCGAGATGTGATGTTTTAGTGCAGGAAAGAGTTGAAACAGTTGAAAACACACTGTATAAGGGATATGTTCATTCAGTGGCTTTTAAATATCAACGGATTCACTTAACCCTAGCTAACGCCAAACTCTAATAAATGTCGATTTTGCAGCATGTGACATTTATCCAAAGAAGCTTGATTAAAGAATCTATACAGTGGAGCAGACTCGCAGCATATTCTGCAAATTTGTTCAGCTATTTCCGATAAAAAACCTTGGGCCACAAAGCATGGCCTAAAGGGGGCATTAGTCTTGAACTCCCCTGGTGTCATTTTGCTCTTTAGACATGATCTCCAAATAGATCTCGGCCTTGATCTCCATCCATGGAGCAAGGTTAAACGTGAACTCAGAGCAACTAAGATATAGCAAATGTTGACTTTGTCATCCCAGGTTTTATGTTCAATAATATGAGCGGTTCATCTTTATGGGAAATGGCAGACATCATAGAGTTTCTGTCAATAACTAATGGTAAAAGTGATGCATTGTGCAACAACTCAGACTAATAACTTCATTAAATTTGCATGGCTGATGCACATCTTTCCTCCTTCCATTCTGCTGATACAGCTAAATGTCTAGGCAGGGAAGCTTCTAAAGGAAACAACAGCTATCAGAAAACTACTTATGGTACACTGTCAAAGAAACAAGGTGCCAAATAAGAGCGCATAATCAAGTCTCATGTACAACTTACAGGTCAGAGCTTATAAGGAATGTCTGAAGGTAGCAGTAGCACTATCACGTCACAAAGTCAACAAAGCTAGACAAGATCCTGCTATCATGTAAATAATGCTGCAATGTGATGCTATTAAATTATGCAATGCATCAATGAGGCAACTACCACGCAAACGCACTTGCCATTTCACAGTTTTATTTCCATTCATTCTTATACATGATGTTTCTCCATATGAAATGCACAAACTGCAATGCACAAGTGGATTGGACAAGATGTGCAGATGTACAGTTATCAGACAAGTATCAAAAGGTTTCTTCCGTCAAAGGAGAGAACATCAGTGTGTTTAGAAGGTCAGTTTCTTTTGAGATTCGCTTGTTTAAGAGTTACTGTGAAAAACAAAGGTTTCTACATCAAACAGTGATGAGGTTTGACCAGGCGCGAGTCGGATTTGAGCTTTCTTTACTCAGTTTTCAAGCCCTCCTTGATGAGGTTGAGCTCGTAGCACAGGGTCTCAAAGCGATACGCCATACGGATCTGGGCCACGTTGGTCTTACGGATGTCGTTGCCCTCTGGACCCTCCTTCAGGTAGTCATGACCCAGGTAGTGGCTCTTCTCCTGGGAAACAGAAGAAAACCCCAAGCGTGTTTCAGTTGAGAGTATAAAAATCACCTCTATGTAGATCATGGTGTGTAATCGCTTCGATTTAAGAGCAGAAGAACTGCTCCAAATACTGTTTTGCACCAACGATGTTGCCAATAGAAAAGGAAAGAAATGTCTTTTTACTAAATGTGGCCATCAGGTGTGTTACCTCATGAGACAAGGCGCTCTGCAGCACACTGTTCCTGGAGATCTCACACATGTCGCAGGTACTTAGCTTGAAGACCTGTGCTGCAATGGCGTACTCTTCCATCAGGGGTTCCTGTGGATTTAAAGGCCAAGATTTACACATTTGACATTTCCCAAAGTTACTGGGACCCGCGACCCCTAACGGGAACAAGCGGTAGAAAATGACTGATTGACTGACTGACATTTCAATCACTCCTTCAAGTTACTGAGGCTCAAATAAGAGACCTTGTAGATGCAGCTACCATCAACTACAGTACATACGTTTACCATGAACCGTGAAAGGCATCATTTTCCAGAGGTAAGCGTGTTTTTGCGTAGCATATGTGTATATCACATTATTAAAATGGCTAATTTTGCGCACATCTGCATGTAGGCACCTCTTGTGTGTATTTTAATTTCCATTTGAGTGTGCTGTAAATTACCTTGCCTGTATAATTGGAACACAAAGACTTGCAAAGAAAACTTAAATGCATTTGTCTGTACAAGTACATAATACAATACTCATTATATACACATAGAATGCAACAATGTTTACATTATCCCCCTCTCCACGTGCTCAGACCTTGGTGTAGTGGAACTGCATGGGGTCGTCGGTGGACAGAGAAACCACCAAGCCTTTCTTGTGGAACTCCAGCAGCGGGTTCTTGGCGTATTCCAGGAACAGGCTGTTGTTGCTGAGAGGGGACATGGCAATGGGGATCTGGGCCATGAAGTACAGGTACTGCAGCACAGGACTCTGGTGGCGGAAGATTGATAGATAGACAAGATCAGCTTACCAGATTTGTTTCAGTTAACTCTTGTTTTCTAACTTTTGTTTTTGACAATAAAGCAGGCAAAATCACTTAGAGGGCAATAAGCAATGCATTAACTGCAAGATTACTCATAGGATGAATCTCAAACCTGAGATTGCACTCTCATTGCACCTATTTCTCTATCAATTGTACAGTAGTCCAAATATCACCCATACAAACTTTCTCTTTTTAGAAAATCTGAAATCAGTTAAAGATTATTGCAATAACCCAATAGCAATTAATACAGTTACGGTCTGGAGAGCAGCGCAACGTATTAGGGAAGATCCAGGATAACATCCATTCTTACTCCAATCATTAGCAACGCTGAATTTTTTAGGGGTTTTAGGCTCCCCCCCAGGGACCTCTTTGAGAATGGAGTCCTCAGGCCCTTCAATCAGACAGTACACAAACAGGACATATCCAGAAAGAACATCTTTCGGTACTTGCAGATAAGAGTTTATATCAAGAAAAAACGTCTTCGTTAATCGATTTTATTGTCTCCAGTTGACGATCAAATATCTCAAAATACGGTCATCTTTCCAAAGTGAAATGCTGCACCTTTCCATTGTGCCTTAACTGCAAAACAAATACCGGTAGCTCTACACATTGTCAATGGGCCAAAATTACAAAAATACATAGAAAAATGTCACGTCTTAACATGCTGAGAGCTGAGCTTGAATTCAATCCAGTAGTGTCTCCTCTCCTTGGTTTTCCTAGCGGGCACATCACTAAGGTACACCACAGAAACTAGCTGAATGTCTTGGCATTCTATACGAATAAAATGTACTGTATGACTTTAATGGGTCTCCTGTAAGACTCTCACAAGCGCTGGTTGATTTAGGTTAATAATCGAACATATTCCGCTGGACGTTTCGTGATTTGTCTGATGCATTCCAAGATTTTGAGCAAAAATGAGGAAACCCTTTTTTCAACATTATTGTGAATGTATCTGCCATTTTAACTGTTTTTGTTTTTTGTATCAAGTGTGTATGACATGCTAAGGCCAGCTATGGTAGTGGCTGCTGTATTTTATCACTGACGCTGGAAATTATGTACAATATTTGACAAACGTGCCTGTAGAGAACGATGGGTTTTTATCGTCGATGCTGAGCTGAACTGTGTGGAGTTCTGAATTACATTTATTTCTTCTTTCTTTTGTTTGTTATTGGCTCATTGGCCGCTTTCATGTCTTATTGTTCTGGTTTTGGTTTTTGTATTTTTGTTTTTTGTCCTCCAATTGCTTAACGGAAAATTCTAAATGTAGTGAACACATTTTGTGAGGGGGGAAAAAAGTATCTCTCCTAAAAGGCTATACTGTGTAACGCTGTGCAACGCTATAGATTGCGCTGCTGACCTTCTTGAGGTTGAGGCCGTGGGAGATGTTGTCTGCAGTCATGAAGGCAGCCAGCAGATGGGTGACGGCACCGGCCTCACCGCAGTGAGGCCTGAACGTGAATGTGTTCATCCCCCTCTGTCTGGGAAGCAGAAAAATAAACAAGTACTATAGCTGCAGGAAAGGAGACATTCTTAGAGCAACCTGTTGTCCTGTTAACGTCAAGGATGCACTCACTCTGAGTAATTGCAGCGAAGATGCCGTATAAAGAAATGAGAGCAATGCATCATAAAGTATCAGCAAAAATAAATTAACCATGTTCCTGCACGACAAGCAAAAAAAAGACAAAGCTACTGACCTGCGGAGCTGGTTGAGCACAGCTATGTTGGCATACATGTAGTAGATGTAGTAGGTGTAGGAGGGGTTCTTGATGATGTCCCACTCCTCTGGTTTGGGGCTCTTAGTGGAAAACATGTGACCACTGTGCTTGGACTCATCGTCCACGCTGTCGAAACCTGTCACCTGCACACCAGGAGGCAAGCGGGTTCATTATACGGGGAACAGAGGGCTCTCAGGCGACTTCCCCCCCTGCAGGTTATTCTGGGCTCTTCGGCTCTTCAGGAGAAAGGTAGCTGTGAAAGAACGTTCCTTTGTGTACAACTACGTTTCAGCAGAAATCACCATTCACGGTTGAGGCCTTTTCATTGGCTCGCCACATGTCTGGTTGTGTTAATTGCGTCTCGTTAACACTTTCACAACTCAGACAGATCGTTTTGGCATTTATCCCATAATTAGACCCTTAAGGGACTGCACGAAAATGATTAGGGTGGGGTCAGAAAAGGGTAGGGTGTTTTGCTGATAAGAAGGCAGTCTAACATTTTTGGGGGACCAGTGGTTACGTATAAAAATAGAGATCAACAAAATACAATCGAAATTATGGTCTTCATGTGCAGCCATGGAGGTGCATTTTTGTCATATTATGTAGAGGATATGGGGTGGGGTGAAACTATTTAGGGGCACTATGTTTGCCAGAAATATATTATTTCTAGATATTTTGGGAGGGTATTTAAATTTTTTTTTTCGAAGTGAAGGGCAGGGTCCAAAGCAAACACTGATAATGTTTGCAAGAGGGCCTTGCTTTGTTTTTAAGAAAGTAAGAAAGGAAAATATGAGATTCAGTGCCCCCTTCCCACCCCAGTAATTTTCATACAGTCAAGGTATCATGGCAAGGTAATCCATGCTTTAACCAAGACAAGATTTGGTATCTCGCTGTGTCTGAGCTGTTATGATCACCCCCCTTTACCCCGTGAATGCTTTTTGTGAGTGTTTCTGACTCACATGATTGAGGAAGATGCTGAGCTCTGGGTTGGAGTGTGGGTCAATGGTGGCCTGGAACACGGGAAGGAAAATGTTCTCCAACATCTTGCCAAAGTGGGGCACGAAGTTCCTGCCTCTGAAGATGTCGCTAAGATGGAAGAGGGACAAAACAAACCCATTTAAATATGAATTCTAGCCATCTTCCAAAACTTTTGAGCCTTTTTTCCAAGTGCATGGGGGAGTATTTGACTCTCAAAAAATGTATTATTCTTTCAAATCATATACCAGGCAAAGTAGAATCTATAATTGATCCACAACAGGATAAATAATGCTCTGTCTGACTCACAGTTGGTTCAGACTGTATGGAGGAATGAATCGAGATTGAAAACTTACTAGATCCTGGGTACTTGGATCATCCATTTGAGGTTTGGGGAGAAGACTCTGTGCCTGACAAACCAGCTGGAGAGCTTGTTCCACTCGTTGGGGTTGCAGCCGTAGATTGACAGACGAGGCTCAGCATACTGGTATTTGGCATCCTCCAGGTCACTGGCTACTTCCTGGTTTACACAAAGGTCAAATCAGGCTCAGATCACATGAAGTTCGGTACATAATAGATGATCTATTTGGCAGATCAGCAGGCTGCTACATAGACAGCAGAAAGCAGTATAACGTCTACTGATTGTGTCAACTGGATGTCAGTTGGGTTATAAAAACGTGGATCATTTAATTTTCCAACGTTTTTTTTCTAGAACGTAGAATTTCTAGAACTGTTTTTCTATTATGTTTCTTATCTCTTCTTTTGATATGGAAAATGACCTTGATGATGGTGGCAAAGTACTCTCCATTGATGTGGTTCTCTGTCTTCAGATACAGGTCACGCAGCTCACTGGCTCCTACAGGGTTGTACTTGGCATTGAACTTATCGAAACGCTGGAAGGTTTGTCTACCCTTCAGAGAAACAACAAAGAGACAAGAGATTTAGATCAACGATGGTCCCCACTGAGGGGATGGGACAATGCAAATATTGCAATATTGGCTGTTTTTCAAAATGAAATATTTTCCAATAGATGTTTAAATTGTGGCCATTTTTAATGTAATACATGTATTGTAATTTTAACAAATGATGACAAAAACAGTGATTTTTAACGTAAAACTGTTATTCTAAGCTACTTTTTCATATGATGAAGCGCATCATTAGGTGTAATCACAATAAGAAATGTAATACTATGTTCACTTAGATGCTTTCTAACACAGTCAGAGGAAGTGGCAATTTCTCATGTTACCTTTACATGGTAATTGTATTCTTTGTTTGTTTGTTTTTGACTTTTTGCCTTTATTTGATTGGAACAGCTGAAAAGAGACAGGAAAGGTGGGAGAGAAGGGAGAAGGGGGGGGTTGACATGCAGCAAAGGGCCACAGGTTGGATTTGAACCCAGGCCGCTGCGGCAAGGACTCAGCCTTGTACATGGGGTGAGCACTCCACCAGGTGAGCTACCGAGGCGCCCCTATTATTCTGTATGTTTGCATCTAAGACCACCAATGTTCCAACAAGTGAGTAACTTACAGCGTGCACATCCAGGGAGTCCACAGTGAGGTCATAAGGATGCAGGTTAAGGGACTTGAAGAGCTCCTTCATGGTGACCTCTCTCCCTTTCAGGCTGTGGACGACGCGGTCAGCGTCCACGCGGTACGACTTCTTGATGAAGCGCAGCAGGTGCTTCTGATTCATGCAGGCGGCAGCGTGGATGTGGGTGTCCACCTTGTAGAGAGATGATGGAGAGTGGATCGCCGAGGTTTTGGGTTCATGTGTTAATAACTCTGTAATAACTCTGCTTGGTCACAAGGGGGAGCTAAAGACACACCCCAGGTTCGTGACAGCTAGACGTGAGGAGAACGACAAACTAAGTGTGAAATGGAATGTCATTAATTCAAACCTATAGAATGTACTATCTCATAATTTATGTAAATATGAATATATTTGAAATTAATACGATGAAACTTAATTTTATAAAATGTTTGAGTACACTGTAAATGTTGATATTCAGTGTACTCAAAGGATGTTTTTACAATTTTTAGACTCATGAATTACTGTTTCCAATTTTCTTCTGAATGGAAATAATGTATTTTACCTACCTTTGTACCATTAAAATTTAAGATCAGTCAATGGAGGGAGAGTGCAAAGATTACACTTTATTTTACAGTTTCTCCTCATCTAAAATCCAGTCTTTGTGGGAAGGTATGCATAGTACATGCATTTTTGTTATGTCCCTCCATATTAAAATGGCAAGAGGTATACCGTGGGTTTAAGGTTGATTTAGTTATTTAGTGATTTTATTTAGTTATTTTCATGTTTTAAAGCTAAATTAGAAGCCATGCCCATGCTACATTCTGTTCATGGCTACCTTCCTGCAGTTGTAGAAGTCCCTGTGGGGGTTCATCTTCAGCTCCTTCAGCTCCTCCATCTCATTCAGCATTTCATGCACATTGAACTTGGACATGAGGAACTTCAGACGGCGGTGACAGTAAGTCTTGCTGCAAAACAAAGAGAAGCATGTCAACACGCGCTGCACTGTGAGGTGATATTCATGCAGCTGTCAAATGGCAATTATCAAAGGAAAATGTTGATCTTGTTATTGTATGTTATTTTGTTGTAGACCTTTATACGGCGCCTGTGTGGATCCCCACGACCAGACGAAAATTCTTATTTTCAGGTAATTATACACTAATGAAAATATACTTATAAATATTATATTCCATTTCTGCCAATAGATCCTCCTAAACATTACATACTGGACCTTTAAATACCACTAACACTTTCCAACTTTTCTGGGGTTTTTGTTTTCATGAGGGCCCTAAATAGCGAGTAACCTACATACATCGGGGAAAATAAGTATTTGACACATCAGCAATTTCCACCAGATGTAGCCATCAAGCCAAATATTGAATTACTACAAAGAAATCAGAACATTTAAGTATACACGTTGAGTCATAATAAATAAAGTGAAATGACACAGGGAATAGGTATTGAAGCCTTTGTTGGTGATTACAGCTTCTAGACGCCTCTTGCATGGAGAGACCACTTGTCTGCATTGCTCAGGAGTGATTCTGGCACATTCTTCCACACAAATGGTCTTTAAATCTTGAAGGTTCCTTGGACCTCTTTTATGAACTTTGATCTTCAGTTCTCTCCATAGATTTTCTATTGGATTTAGGTCAGGTGATTGACTGGGCCATTCAAGCAACTTGATTTTCTTCCTATGAAACCACTTCATTTGTTTCCTTGGCCTTGTGTTTGGGTTCATTGTCTTGCTGAAATGTCCAATCTCTTTTCATTTTCAGCTTTCTGGTAGATGGCAGCAGAATTTTATCCCGAATGTCCCGGTACATTTCTCCATTTATCCTGCCTTCAATAATATGAAGTCTGCCAGTACCCCTTGCTGAAAAGCAGCCCCAAACCATGATGCTTCCACCCCCAAACTTAACTGTTGGTATGGTGTTCTTGGGGTGGTGGGCAGTGCCATTTCTTCTCCAAACATGGTGTGTAGAATGACTGCCAAAAAATTCAATTTTGCTTTACCGCCCAGCTCTCTCCTTGAATCTGTTTTGGAGCTCAGCTCCTACCCTAAAGAGATTATTTGCTAAATCTACCCTTTACTCAACTCTCACAATTTAGAACCCCTGATACGTTTAAAAGGGAAGAAGAACGAGATGCAGACCTTTCTGAAGACATATGGCAATCTACATTAGATAAGATACATTCACCTTCAAAACATAAAGTAATGCAATTTAAGATTGTATGGATTGCATTGGTCTAAAGCGAGATTGGCCAAGTTAATAACAAATATTGATTCTAACTGTGATCACTATGGAACAACACCAGCCACTGTATCACATATGTTTTGGCTCTGCCCAAAATTAACAGATTTTTGGCTATCTATATTCAAATCATTTTCTGACATGCTAGGAATATCCATAGTACCACGGGTCTCAACCAATGCGGCAAAAACATGATAGCTGTTGCTTCGCTCATGTCTAGGAGACAGTATTTCCTCCAACTTTTAATCTATGGATCAGAGATCAGACCCTAGAAAAAATTTGTTTTGCTACAAGAGGCTGTGCCCTCAACTTTTACACCATTTGGCAACCAGTTCTGGATCCGATAGAAAAGATTGATGCCTCAGACATTTCAAATGTATTGATATACCCCACCCCCCTTTATTTCTTTGATTTTATTTTTGTACCCCTTTCTGTCTTTCCTTTTCTTACCTCATTTGTGTTCTTTGTGTGTTTATAAATTGTTTATCGTACTTATGTCATATTGTAAATTTGTAATGGTGCAATTGGTTAGGTTTACTTGTGGGATGGGATTTTGTTTAAATATATCAAACTGTATTTCGTATAAAAAATACTTGTGGTCATCTAAAACAATGGCAGCAAGTCATAAAGTGGTAAATTCCTGACATGATTTCAAAAGATCTGGGTTTCACAGAAACTGGATATCGTTGAAATCATGGAGGGACAACTGTGATGACAGAGACACTGCAATTCCAAAATTCAAAACAGAGTAATCAACACATTTTACAGGACTCACGTTGGGCCCTGTGCAATGAGAGCGATGAGAAAGTTCATGTCGTCGATGAAGGTGGCATAGTCGGGACAGGGCAGGTCTTTGGGCTGATGTTTGTCAGCAGCTGCGGCATCGTTGTACACATACAGGAGACCATCCTTCATACGAGCAACATATCCCAGGTTCTTTGGCAGGTTTTTGGTATCGAAAGGGTCTTCCCCGTTCTTTGGAGGAGACGTGAAGACTGATGGATACATGTAACATACAAATTAAACATTTGGGATGCCCAGTGGCACTGAAAATATATTGCTTAAGTGCATTTATTTTACACCCCAGGTCCACCTCCCTCTTGAGCCCCATCTCCTTTTCTCCTCACCTGGCTGCAACTGATCTTCAGGTTTGAAGGACTCTCCCTCTATCTCACGCAAGAACTGGGAGGCCGTCCCTGGGAAGCGCTGGTAGGCCAGCCTCATGTACTTCTCCCTGATGGTCAAGGCACGGTACAGACCCTTACAGGACAGCTCAAAGTCATCCATGGTCACCTGTACAGCAGATGTAAGATGTGTTACAGTTTTACAGTTGCCTGCAAAAATAGCAATGCAAAGATTGTAGCCTTACAATGACAGGGTTTTCTCTAAGTTTTTGGAGGGCTTTGGTGCTGTGGTTGTAGGTAAATTTGATGTTATTTGACAAAAGAACTAGAAACTAATATAGACTATTATCATTACATTTGTTAAAAAAAACAGGATGTAGTTTTTCACATTACACTAGCAAGAAAAAACATGCATGTAAATGCGATGTGCTGAAGCAATCCTTCACATTTTTGTGAATGATCACGCTGTGTGGCATAGCAAATCATAATCACAGAATAACATCGGTTAAACAAGGCTTATAGTGAAGGGATTTGACCTGCGATTTGCTCATCCCCCCAAAGTCAGGGTGAAGCCACTAACCAGCTGTAGGGGTGGGCATCCTTAGAATTTTATCTTTATCTTATCCATATTCTTATCGACCCAGTTCTTTATCAAAATCATCTTTTTAAAAAAAAAATAAATTCAGAACAGGATTGGAATTGATTTATATTTTAAATATAACTAAATAAAAACCTTACATTCACATCTTAAGCGGCCTCTGCTGTCTGTTCTGTGTATGTGTTTGTCTGTGTGCTTGTATGTGGCACCATCAAACCATCAATAACAAGTTCAAATTTGAGGCATTCCTTACAAATACAAAATGAACCACCAGCTATCTACTTATGCAAATGCCGTAATACGAAATATAATGAATGATAAAAACAAGCACATTTCTATGTGTTTAATGGAAGGGGTGGGGGTGGATGTTAAAATTTTTTTCTGAAAACATGCTATAAGCTGCTAAGTCAACAGTTTTGTTATGTTATATAGTCAGTATACCTGAAATGTATACTGACTGAAAATGTGAGGTTTTGAGTAGGATAAAGCAGAAATACAGTAACAATCAGCTTCTCCCAAAGTGTTTCTCTCCCTGTAAATGTCAAACCCACGGTCATGTAACCTGAGCCCCAGCCTGCTCTCAGATGAGCTCCATTCATGGTCCTCCCTTAATGGGAGGAAGGCCATGAGTCAGACCACTGACAGACAGACACACACAGTCAGTGAAATTCAAAGTCAACCTGACCCATGTCTAGTTTAAGAACTTTTTTGTGACATGCAGTAATATAGGGGTAGATAGGCTCTTTTAGCTACTACATCATACTGTAATCAACTAATAGTTTATAATTAACTTAATTTAAAAAGTCATGTTTTATTAAATGTAAAGGAATAGGAAGACATATAGGGATATACTTAAAATTATTGATTGATACCACATATCTGTCCATTCAATATAAGGCTTATACCAGCAGCCAGTCGTCTTAGCTTAGCATAAAGACTGGGAAAAGACATGGGAAACGTGTCCTGGCAACTTCATGTTGATGACTAGACTCCAGGAAGCCACTGTGCCCAGCCAAGGAATAGTCATATACCACCATAAACTTTAGTTTTTGTACAGATTAAACAAATAGAACGTGTTAAATATTAGGGGTGTGTGTTGGCAGATTTTGACACCTTTGGACAGAGACAGGCTAGCAGATTCCTTCAGTTTCCAAACTTTATGCCATCCATTATTTAACTCTTGGCAATAAAATGAATCAGTGTATTTCCCAAAATGTTATTCCTTTAAGTCAAGTCAACTTACATTTCTTGTTAAGTCTTGTGATTTGAAATGATGATTGAATGTATGCTCTCCTGACTGTTCACCAAACTAACCAAATTGAGTTAGTTAATTAATTAATTAATCAAGAAAATGGTTGGCATGCTGGCCAAGTCCTGAAAGCCTTTCAAAGTTTGAAGAAAAGTTACATGATGGGAACATACATGTTAAGTCATGGTTGCTTTTGCGGGTAAAATAATGGAAAAAAAATGGTAGCCATGATAAAGGAAAGGATCCTATACATTTAACATTTACATTTAAGTGAAAACGCAGTTTTTTCCCTTTAAATTCAGCGAACGTAATGCGGAGATGAAAAAGGAAAAACTCAAGTTCAGATTTTCAGACGTTGAACTAGCTACAAATATTTTACGAGGACTTTACATCAAAGATTTATCTAAGTCTACAAAGGAGTGTGATATTTTCTAAGACTATTAAGGCAAACATTCAGATACTTCAAGAACATCAGTGAATTTGAAACAACGAACGAAGAGTACCCCGGAGGCATAGTCTCCGATGATGGCCACCCTCTGGAAGTCAGGCACTTCCAGGTAGATGGGAGTGTCCACCTCTATGGACACTACAGGGGCAGCAGTTGTCTGGGCCGTGGCCGCGGGCACTGCCATGGTGCGGCCGCGCTGGTGCCTCTTGCTGTGGGTAAGGAGATGCGAGGTATAGTGGTTGGCTTCATACACAGTCAAAAATGTCTGAAATGTTTGTTGTGAAAGCCAACCAAATTGCTCTCAAGAATTAATACCAGCTATAGCTATATAGTGACAGTTTGAACTGTTCTTTCAGGTAACTTACCAATCCTTAGATGGTCTTAAAAGTCTAAATATATAGCCTTAATATGTCTTCTTTTCTCACCATGTAACGACATGATTTTGTCGCGCCACAAGCACATCTTGACAATATATAATCTCCCATCTCACCGTTTCTCAGCATTGTCCTCAGTGTGCAGATGGTAGGCCATCTCATGGTGGAGGATGGGACAGTCCTCAGCCACATCAAACATTGAGATCTCATCGCGGATGTTCTCGTCTTTGGTCTCAGACGCAAAGACCTTCTCCGCGAAGGCCCGCATCTTATCATCGGTCTCTGTCAGGCACCGCAAAGGTATGTTCCGTTAACAACAGAAAAGCATTCTGCTCCCATCACATCATGCCGCACAAAACTAAACTGGCTACGCTGAATTCATGATGAGTGAATGGTGCACATGACATCCTACAGCTATGACATGAAAAAGGCACACACCTTACCTAACCTGAAGTGTACAGGCTCCAGCACATGCGTTGTACACATGACCAAAGATTGACTCAGTCCTAAGTCTGCAGGTCTGACCTCCAGTTTGGGCTGCAAACACAAAGGCCCATGCATATAGAGGAACTACAGCGATGAAGCACTGACACGCGGATACAAGATGTAAAGCCTTTTTCAATGTCCTCCAGACCCAGTTTTCTTATTATTTTTCACAGTTTATTTTGCTTTTCATTATTATTTGCACCCCATCAGTCAAAAGGTGAGTGGCTCTATATGGATGTAAGGGAAATTATTTTGATTGGAATTCATCGGTATGTAGGCTAGAAGAAATGACAGGAAAAGAGGGTATGGGTCAAATGACTGGAGTTATGAACAAATCTTCGAAAAAGTACTTAAACAGGGGTTCAAGTTTCATAAGAAACACAACAGCATGAGTGGCATTACTTTGATGCCTACTAAACCAATTACAAATCTCTAGATCAAACTTGTTTCATGCAGTTACTAGGCAAGAGCCAAGGCTTCCGACTCTAAGACAGCAAGGGCACATATGACTAAAGCGATTTTGAGTACTACTTCACCCTCCATACTTACTCTGTTGACCTGATTATGCACAGCAAGAAAGTAGCACCACCGGAATGAAACCCCCAAAAAAGAGAGTGTTAGAAAAGCATTGGTTAGAAAGGTATTATACATGAAGATGACATACAAACCCAACACGTCACTGTGTTTCACAGTATATCCATAACAAAATGCACCATATAACTGCCATAGTTATGAATACATAACATTTTAGGAACAGAGACTATACCTGTACCATCATAGTGAACAGTTATTTACAATATAGAATATACATTAGAAATACATGCAATAAATGCTGAGCATATGAGCAATGAAATAAGATACTGAACAGGTGTATAAACTTAATGGTAAATTGATAAGTTAGATTAAAGCAACATACAGTGTGAGGATAATTAATGGAGAGGACACATGACTGTTAAACTGAATTTACACTTGAAATATCTGTGGACACAGTAGCTGCACAAAGCGTTGGCGACTGCATTTTCATGACACCTGTTCTTTGCTTTTCTTTTTATAAATCAAATATGCATATGATTCCATTCCTGCGCCCCTACATCTCATTAAACATCTCCATGAAATATGAAGATGCATGTCCTGTGTCTCCCTATCAGCCCTTTGACGGTTCCAGCAAGTCTCGCTTGTGTGCTGCTTTGCCAATTGATAAGCATTCCCCATGGTGGAAGAGTCAGTGAGCTACTGGGGGAAAAATCATTTATTAATGTAAATGTTCACTTTCAGTTCAGTTTGGGTTGATGATGCTCTGTTTGTAAAGCATCTGATACAAATACATTACAATGAACTGACACTGAATGTGAACAACAGATTAATAAATGGTGTCCATTTCCACTATATTCCATTACTTTCCATTTCATATGGAATATGCGTTCATTTACCAAGATCCATATTACTAGGTTACATTCAAGTGCACTTTGGAGAAAAAGATATTTGGTGATGTGACTGTCTCACATCCATACATGCATTTGAAATGCTTCTCATCTTCCCCAAACACCCTAGGTATTGTCTCCGCTCCATACTTACTTCCTCCCTCTGCTGAGTAAGCAAAAAGCCTCAGTCAGGGTGGGACGGTCCACGTTAGAGGGAAACAGAACAAGTGTGGTTATGTCTCAAAGCACAAAAAAAAAAATAAATTGTCCACAGACTTTGTTTTTTTTTTGGGGCTATTATTTTAGTAGAAGATAGTCTTAGTGAAAATTGTCCATAATTAGTTGTGTGCATTATCTGTGGAGTGTACAGGACATGTTTCTTGACATTGTTGAGTTTTTCTGAGGACATTTGTGAATGCTGCAGCACATTCAGTTCTATTCACCTCCGTGGTATCTCAAAACCTCTGTAAATAAAACCAAAACTGTCTGCGTGGCTGAATCCCACTAGAAGTACATGGGAAAAGCTGTTCTTTGCGATTTGGGTAAATAGTTTTTTTAATATAAGACTCATCTGAATTTGATCAGTTTGATCATTAAGGCATTTGCCGGCAGCTCGCCACACCTGCTCTGGCTGATCGTAAAAAACCTGCCTGCATGGACTGCATCACAACACTGGTGTGAAATCTGCACAGGCATATCAGAATATCACAATGTGAGTAAACCAACACATTCTCCACCAATACCGGTTAAATCATTACAACCACATAACCTTATTAGTTCTTCAGACAGCGGCTGTTTAGACCATTGCATTTCTATTTTTCCACCCTTTGAAAAACTCTGTGGAAGTCCGGTGGAAGTAGGCCTGCAACCATTATAACAGCATTTAGAACAGTAGAAATTAGCTTTTCATACTGGGGATGTACTTCAAGAAGAAACAAATTAAATATTGAAGTGAAAATTGAGCATTCTGCACTGTCAGAGTCTGATGTGCAGCCCTAGAGCTTCATGATATGAATTTGAATGCATACGAATTGAGCTCAAGAAAAAGTGTTTTGATGTTGGAATCTGCTGATTGAACTAACGTCTGAAAATTCACACTGGTCGGCTATTTGGTGCAAGCACAGATCACAAAAGAAAGATTAGGGTAAACAAATGTTTTACTTAAAAATGTTCAATTCTGAGAAGAAAATGACACCTGGTGATGACTATATATTAGTCAGTGTGGACTTCATATTGGAACTATAAGCATTTTAACCCCAATGAACCGGTCATTAAAGCTGTCAATGCCATCCATTACAGTGACATTATAGCATTAGCAAACAATATGGGAATTTATTAATTGAAGCAGTTGTTGATATACCGCAGCTAAGGGTGTGACCCCTGTGACGTACATTCAAAGCATATTTGCAAAGTTTGGGGAGTTCGGATGTCCAACCTTTCCATACATTTCAAGAAGCAGACATGAGGATGGCATTTTTAACTCTTTTTTAAAAAACTGTTTTTTATGTGTTGGCCAAAACACACCATGGAAAAGCATGACCAAATTAAATTGAATACACTTACAATACAGTTCATCTTTATAGTCCTGTGTCAATGTAAAACAACTCTTCAAAAATGCTAACCAAACCCACTTTCTACAGGTGAGAGTGCAGAGTCATTCTGCCCATACTCACCTGGCACTAAGACTTTAGGCATGGTGACACTCTTCAGGTGAAATGCTCCCTGAGGACTGCTAAAGGGTGGACAGCCACTGGGTAACTGTAGTAGGGGAGTGTGGAGCTCTGTGCTTGGTCTGTGCAATATTAAGCTTCCTCTGCCTCAAGTGTAACCAGAACCTGCTCTGCCCACACGGGACACGCCTACGTAAAAGGGAACTCAGATGTGTCCAACTCTATTTTGAGTTGACTAATGTGCACGCAGGCCTCAATGACAGGCACAGCGTGTAGACAAAGAGACAGGTACAGTATGTATGCGTGTGAGAGGACTCGTATTATATAACACCCTGATAGCTGCACAAGTTGTTCTGCACGTGGTAGGTGGGTTTTTATATGGGTGCTTATAGTTGGGTGAATATGTCAAGTTTTCAGAAAATAAGAATAAAAAACATCAGTTTTGAAAATGATGACAGTTAATTTTCTGGCAGTCCGTTGATTTAAAAAAAAGAAAAATCCCTAAATTGGACACGGGATCCAGCGGACATTAGTGATTTGTAGTTTTTACAGCGGTGTCCAACAAAACACCCATAAGCACAATGCCGCTACTTTTCAACAACTTTCAAATGAGAAGGGGAATAGATCGTTTTGAGACAGTCTTGGCGCGTTTGACACATTTCTTTGCGTTTTAGTGATTTAATTTAAAGTGCATTTTTACTGCAAAGATTAAGAGGGGAAGAGCTAATGAATTTTTGCATAGTAGGTCGAATTCTGTGCAGCCTCACAGACCAAATTTAGAGACTATTTTGCGATCAAGTTCCCTTCACGCTGCCGGCTCTGTGAGTCAACTGTAGGCCCAGTTAGGCACAGCGGTGATTTGAACTAAATGCTAACATCAGCTTGCTAACGTGCTCACAATGACTATGCTAACATGCTGGTGTTAAGCAGGTACAATGTTTACCTTGTTAAGCATCTTAGCTTAGCATGTTGGCATGCTAACATTTGCTAATAAGCACTAAACACAAAGTACAGCTGAGAATACATCTGCAAGGGGGCACAAGCCAGTGTATTCTTGTGCCAGTCCTAAGTCTGGATAAATGCAGAGGGTTGTGGCAGGAAGGGCATCCGACGTAAAACACCAAAATAAAAATGCGAATCGTGAAAATGACTTCCATACCGGAGCGGTCGGGGCCCAGGTTAACAACGACCGCCACCGGTGCTGTTGACCTACAGGGTACCGGTGGAAATTGGACTACTGTTGGTCGAAGACGAAGAAGGAGAGGAGGAAGGTGTTTTCGTAGGCAGAGCGAGAAGAGGTAATGACATGATGCAGAGAAGGAAGGTGGACATACTGTGTGTCCAGGAGACCAGGTGGAAAGGTAGCAAGGCTAGAAGCTTAGGAGCAGGGTTCAAGTTGTTCTACCATGGGTCGGATAGGAAGAGAAAGTAGGAAAGGGGGTTATCCTGAAAGAGGAGTTTGTGAGGAATGTTCCAGAGGTGAAAAGAGTATCAGACAGGTTGATGAGCCTGAAGCTGGAAATTGAAGGGGTGATGTTCAATGTTGTGAGTGGTTATGCCCCACAGGTAGGATGTGAGTTAGAAGAGAAGGATAAATTCTGAAGTGAGTTAGATGAAGTGATGCAGAGCATCCCCAGAGGTGAGAGAGTGGCGATTGGTGCAGATTTAAATGGGTATATAGGTGAAGGGAACAGAGGTGATGAGAATGTGATGGGCAGGTTTGGTCTTCAGGACAGGAACGCAGAAGGACAGATGGTGGTAGACTTTGCAAAGAGGATGGAAATGGCTGTAGTGAACACTTTCTTCCAGAAGAGGCAGGACCATAGGGTGACATTTAAGAGCGGAGGTAGAAGCACTCAGGTGGACTACATCTTGTGTAGACGTTGTAATCTGAAAGAGACCAGTGACTGTAAAGTAGAGGTAGGGGAGAGTGTAGTCAGACAACACAGGATGGTAGTGTGTAAAATGGTGGTGAGGAAGATGAAGAGGACAAAGGCAGAGCAGAGGACGAAGTGGTGGAAGTTGAAAAAGGAAGAATGTCGTGTAGTTTTCAGGGAGGAGCTGAGAGAGACTCTGGGTGGCCAGGAAGTGCTCCCAGATGACTGGACCACTACAGCTAATGTGATCAGGGAGACAGGTAGGAGGGTACTCGGTGTGTCATCTGGACAGAGGAAAGTGGACAAGGAGACTTGGTGGTGGAACGAGGACGTTCAGGAGTGTATACAGAGAAAGATGTTAGCAAAGAAGAAGTGGGACACTGAGAGGACTGTTGAGAGTAGACAGGAGTAAAGGGAGATGCAGCGTAAGGTGAAGGTAGAGGTGGCAAAGGCTAAACAAAGAGCATATGAGGACTTGTATGCTAGGTTGGACACTAAAGAGGGAGAGGTGGACTTGTATAGGCTGGCCAGAAAAAGAGATGGAGATGGGAAGGATGTTCAACAGGTTAGGGTGATTAAAGATAAGGATGAAAATGTATTGACAGGTGCCAGGAGTGTGATGGGAAGATGGAAGGTGTACTTTGAAGAGTTGATGAATGAGGAAAATGAAAGGGAACGAAGAGTAGAATAGGTGACTGGTGTGGAGCAGGAAGTAGCAAAGATTAGCAAGAGTGAAGTGAGGAGGACGTTGAAGAGGATGAAGAGTGGAAAGGCAGTTGGTCCTGATGACATACCTGTGGAGGTATGGAAGTGTCTAAGAGAGGTGGCTGTAGAGTTTCTCACTAGTTTGTTTAACAAGATCTTGGAGAGTGAGAGGATGCCCGAGGAATGGAGGAGAAGTGTACTGGTGCCAATTTTTAAGAACAAGGGAGATGTGCAGAGCTGTGGCAACTACAGAGGAATAAAGCTGATGAGTCATACAATGAAGTTGTGGGAAAGAGTAGTGGAAGCTAGGCTAAGGGCAGAGGTGAGCATTTGTGTGCAGCAATATGGCTTCATACCTAGAAAGAGTACAACAGATGCAGTATTTGCTTTGAGGATGCTGATGGAGAAGTACAGAGAAGGTCATAGGGAGTTGCATTGTGTCTTCGTGGATTTAGAGAAAGCGTATGACAGGGTGCCGAGAGAGGAGCTGTGGTATTGTATGAGGAAGTCTGGAGTGGCAGAGAAGTATGTTAGAGTGGTGCAGGACATGTATGAGAGCTGTAAGACCGTGGTGAGGTGTGCTGTAGGTGTGACAAAGGAGTTCAAGGTGGAGGTGGGTCTGCATCAAGAATCAGCTCTGAGCCCCTTCTTGTTTGCTTTGGTGATGGACAGGCTGACAGGTGAGGTTAGACAGGAATCTCCATGGACTATGATGTTTGCGGATGACATTGTGATTTGTAGTGAGAGCAGGTGGAGGAGAATCTAGAGAGATGGAGGTCTGCTCTGGAAAACAGAGGAATGAAGCTTAGCCGCGGTAAGACAGAATACATGTGTGTCAGTGAGAGGGACCCAGGTGGAACGGTGAGGTTACAGGGAGCAGAGGTGAAGAAGCTACAGGACTTTAAGTACTTAGGGTCAATGGTTCAGAGCAATGGAGACTGTGGAAAAGAGGTGAAGAGGCGAGTGCAAGCAGGTTGGAACGGGTCGAGAAAAGTGTCAGGTGTGTTGTATGATAAAAGAGTATCAGCAAGAATGAAAGGAAAGGTGTTCAAGGCGGTGGTGAGACCAGCGATGTTGTACAGCTTAGAGACAGTGGCACTGAAGAAAAGACAAGAGGCAGAGCTGGAGGTGGCAGAGCTTAAGATGTTGAGGTTCTCTTTGGGAGTGACGAGGATGGACAGGATCAGGAATGAGTACATCAGAGGGACAGCTCATGTTAGATGTTTTGGAGATAAAGTCAGAGAGGCCAGATTGAGGTGGTTTGGACATGTTCAGAGGAGAGAGTGTGAATATATTGGTAGAAGGATGCTGAGGTTGAAACTGCCAGGCAGGAGGTCTAGAGGAAGACCAAAGAGGAGATTTATGGATGTAGTGAGAGAGGACATGAAGTTAATTGGTGTGAGTGAAGAGGATGCAGAGGACAGGGTTAGATGGAGGCACATGATTCGCTGTGGAGACCCCTAAAAGGGAACAGCTGAAAGGAAAAGAAGAAAAGACGAAGACAAAGTACAGCTGAGGTCGTCGGTAATGTCATCAGTTTTACTGGTATTTGGCTGCAAATCAAAGCGTTGACCTGATGATGGCACTAGATCAAATGTCACTAAAGGCATTAAGATTCACCGATTGTATAATTGTCTGTTCAAAATGTTGTGCCAGTCCATCCAGTAGCCTATATGTTGAGATATGTTGAGCTAAGTGAACATTTTTGACCAGCCGGTGGCACTAGAGGCAAAGTCAGGTCAGATCACCAAGGTCAGTAAGATTCATCTTCATGGGCACACGAATATCACAAATCAAATAAGTATATTTTTCTATAGAACCATCTCTGAAACATCTGCCACTACCCTAGAGAATGGAGGTGAACGGATTATCATTTGTTCTCCTCAGAGCATTGAAAATTGACATTTGAATGTTTTTGTTTCTTCCAGAGGCATTGTCCTGGGTACATGTTGTCAGCAGTTTTTGAGGGACTATTTCTTCAATTTCAATTGCTGTTGAACCTTTTCATTCTAATCTTTTACTACTTCGAGCACGATAAGTAAAATTCCATGCACCAAGGGGAGAAATCTCAGAGACAGGTTTTTCAAAACTAGACAAAAAAAACAAAAATACCTGCATTGCTAGATACCAGAATAGTTAAGTAGAAAGATCAGTCTTTATGAATTTTGGATGAACTGACTCTTTAAGTAATGGCTATTTATATTTTTGGTTGTTACGGAGGGAAAATCCGCATTGTCATTGCACACACCTTTGCTTCGCCGTTCCTTTTTTCCTTGAGACGCTGTGCAGCTTGAAGACACAAGTCATCTATTTTTAGGGAATGTGATCCTAAATGTCAGAGTTCCTCTTATGGTGCAACTAGTTAAAGAGATCAAGTTAGAAATTGGCAGTCAGTCAGTTCAGCCGTTAGAAATAAAAATGCCAGACAGAATTCTTTTGACTTCTGAAAAGCTTCTTGTGAAATTAAAGTAATTTTGTAAATGATAATCCATTTCAGATGAAATATTTCATAAGCATACCTTTAAAATATTTTAAAATTCCTTCTGGAACTACAGTACATAGTTTACTGCTGATTGGAATTAAACTTGCGACAAGCCTCAACAGGATTGTAACATTATCTTGAACCAGGAATGGATTTAATCTTGCCGTGTCGTGGCTGTTGTGCTTGTGTTAGGACAGTGTGTTCTCAATAAAAAAAAAAAAAAACTTGGAACACAAAAGACATGGAATGAATTTCCTTTCACCAAACCGTGGCTTCTGACAAATCAATCTTCAGTTGCTCATCTCAAATGATCTGACACTGATATCCACAAGTTTGAGGTTGAAAAATATTCCTCTTCACCCGATTTTGACCCTAGCCTTTGCAAAGTTGCCCCATGAATGTGAACGTGAAGGGCAACCTACTGCATTAAGGCAAAAAATGCACAGGCTTACATGAATGAACAGTTCTCTGAGGAATTTCTTTTTTCGTGGTCTAGAGATCCGACCTGTTCCTCAAACCATGAACCCCCGAGGGGTTATCAGCAGCTGAACGTGGTTTACATGGGCAAGAGGGAACAGGGAGTCCAAGTTCCCCCCTTCTCATATTACTCCTATCATCATCACCCGGAGTGTCAAGACACTGCCAAATTACAACAGGTGCTCCCCTGTCCAGCTTCTGGTGCGGGAGAAGTTTGGGTGGTGGTTGGCCATACAGACCTTTTCCTGTGGTTTTCCCTTTTCTAATTCCTTTCAAACCTCACATGACAACCTGGGAGAAGCAGCAAAACATGAGTCAAATGAGCAGCAAAACCGTGAATGAAACTAATCCAAATAAAAGGCCTCCAATAATATGTATCCAACATTTAAGTTGTTTGCGTTGGCATCATGGAATAATGTTTTGTTTGGTATTGAATGTTACATGGTGTCAAGTTCACTGGGCACGTATAGATCCTTTTTAAGTGCGTGTGCAAAGAAATCCGAAAAACCTCTGCTCCGCCAACAGCCATACTGAGACGTCTGACATTAAAAGTGAAGATTACTGCAGCATTATAGCCGCATCAGTGCACCGTGTCTATCATTTAATCTATAATTTAATCAAACGGTCTTTTTTTTTTTAAAGGAAAAAAAAAGAAAAGATGCATCTTCAAAAGAAATGCATTAGGTAACATCAGAACTCTCTGAATTTCAAAAGGCCCTGATTTTAATGAATGGGACCTTCAGTGTTTAGCAGCACAGACTCACTGAGGAACGAGTATGTGCTCGATAGTAATGGTCTCACTGGTGCACAGTTTACAAGTTCAGCATGTTTACATGTTCTGTTTGGATTGTAATCACCCTTCCTGTCAAAAAGATCAAGGGGAACACCCAGCTCTAAGAACAGCATAACCACATAATAACTGGTGAAGACACATATACAGGACCCGCTTGTTCCCAGACACAGCATGTTTCATGAGACCTTTGAGATTTTACTCCAAAAAAGGCACTGCCTTCAGTTATTCTACAACAATGTCCAATAGATGATGTTTTCTTACACTATACTGCACGCTAAAAGCATCATTTTCACACATCAAAAGTCACTGACTGCAAAAAAGACAAAACTCCAGCTGTCAAATTTCCCAGAATAACATGAAAGTGAAAATTTGCTTCACACACCTTCACACTCTATTGTAGTATTTACCATTATCCTTTGTAATTGCCACTTGCGGTCACAGTGGTCGCTGTTCAGCACAAGTTGGCTGTAGAGAATAAAAAAAGATGTAAACACTCACACATTTAATACACATATACAGAGCCTCTTCAAAGTCTCTTTAAGCACTGATTGATAACTCAGACCCTTCATAGCAATGCACTTAATACCATGATAGAGTCTATGGACAGTGACTGACAAAATAGCATCTGTTAATCTATTTGTTTTTGTGGTACAATTTCGTATAAACAGGGAGAAATTACATTTTTCCTGTGTTTTTTTTCCAGGCAAAATGGAAAACTATAGCAAGATGGGTGGGATCATAAACTGTCCTCCAGTGGTAGATGCCTTCAGGAATTTTAATTGGTCTTAATTGCTCAAAAGTGTTCCTCCCAACCCAAACGCTCCCCCCTCACATAGCAGAGCGGTCAAAGCAGCTGCACTGCAGGCAGGACGAAAAGGTAGGTCCCTTCAAATGTTCTTTTAAAGCCACTACTAAAAGCTTGTTTTCTGCATTGGTATTGGGTTGACACTGTCACTGTAGATGTCCTAAAAAAAATAAAGATTAGATAAAAATAGATTGAATTTGATATATATATACAAAAATTATATAGTCGATTAGTGAATATATAATAAGTCATAGAAACACATGATGGGGCAGAGAGATTACAGTGAAGGTTAATATAAGCTGTCGCCACCGTGTCCGCTAACAGAGACTGAACTTTAATGTCCTTTTCAACTCAGGAGACGGGGTACAATGGAAGTAAAGGTGTCGGTGGACGGTTTCCCACGCGTGGTGTGTGGCGTTACAGAGGAAACGACATGCCAAGAAGTGGTCATAGCGTTGGCTCAAGCCCTGGGTATGTATGCATGTCTGTCTGTGGCTCTACATGGTAGTACGTTTTATGTTCTGACATGTTGCCCAAGCTGACATTCGTCGTTCTCTTTAGGTCAGCCCGGACGCTACACGTTACAGGAGAAATTTAAAGACTTTGAGCGGTGCATGACGCCCACTGAACGCCTTCTGGAGACTCTTAACAAGTACGGCGAGCAGGCCAGAGAACTCCAACTAACGCTGCTCCACAACGGCCCCTCAGTCTGGGATGAAATGAGCAGGACAAAAGTTGGCAGATACCAACCCTGCCCGCCCCTGAGGAGAAAAGATGCAGGCACCAGAATGCGGTGGGGCAGCGGTTCACTGAGTTTGCATCGCCAAAGCTTGCCGCCGTTGTCCTCTGTAAGGCAAGAGGCTGAGCAGCAAAAAGAGGACCTGAAAAGGCCTAAAAGAAAGTCTCTGACACTCATGGAGGAGGCTTGGGAATGGCTGGAGAGTCTGGGTAAAGGCAAGGTCTATAGTACTGCCTGTGATAAGGAAAGCAGTAAGAGGACAGATAAAAGGAACCGCACCTCTTTGGCTGTTTTGCTCACCGTTGACAAAGACAACTCTGGTAGTAGTAGATGCAAGGTCAGAGGTCAGAAAAGCTTCAAGTCAGACTTGGATCAGCAAACGTCCTGCTGCATGGGAAGCCAGACAAAGGTTAAAGAAAGCAAACACTCCAAAAAAACTCAAGAGGCAAAATCGGAGAACTTTTCCAGTTCAGGCTGTGCTAAAACGGAAGATGAGAAAAACAGCCTAAGAGAAACCATAATATGTCAACTCAGTTGCTTGCAGGATGTACAGGCCCAGATAGCACACACAGAAAAACTAATTTTTGAGCTTGAGGAAAGACAGAGGGCCAAGAAAGCGGAGCAGGAATCCCAGCAGAGAATGGCTGACGACGAGATTGAGCAGATCAGGTTCTGGGAGAAGGAATTAAAGGCAGAGGAAAGTTACGAGAAGGACTTGCAATGTCAGTTCCTTGAAATGAGGGTGAAGGCTGTGGAGTGCAAGGCCAAGCTGGAGGAGTGCAGGCGCAAAGCGCAGGCGCTTGATTTCTTTGCCACTCAAAGCGTCGCTCGAAAGGATTCAGAGATGGTTTCCAAGGTTGGAGCAAACGCTGCCACTGCGATTTCAGCCGTTCCAAATAAAAACCTAAATCGGCAAGAATCTGATCCAGACGGGAATGTAAATATTAACAGGAAATTCCTGCCCGGAGAGGACCTAAACCCTGCTCATCCTCTAGTTCCTCCCAACCAGATAAAGGTGCGGCGGCCCACAGGGCCCACCGAGCTGAGGGAGTGGTGGAAACGCTGGGCTGAAGCTCAAAGCTCTCCACCACAGACTAAAAAGAAGGTGATTCACCGTTCTGAGCTCACTATATATCTGGGCAGCACTAAGGTTTAGAATCAAAATAATGTCCTCAAGTCAATAAATATTATGAATGCATTGTACACTAGTTGTGGTAATTGCGTCGAGATAAATTATGTAATATATCGTACATGCTATACCCTTACTGGAAGTGAGAGAAAGTAGTACAACATTCGACGTTTAAATTTTGTACGACAGCTTTCATCCGTGCATTTGGGAGGATTCTGCCCTCAATTGGAGGAAAGGCTGTAAAGCACAAGAATGTTTAATATTGTACTGATTGAATGGAATTGTGATTTTCACGCCGAAGACTGCGCGGTCTCCGAGGACTCAAGCAAATAATTAGCCCAAAAAAAAAAAAAAAAAAAAATAATGATGGACTCTAGGATGCATTTTACCATTCACTCTAACTCTAATACATGCAATATTCATCTAAGAGGAGTGGGACTGGACCGACAGCTTTAACTGAGCTTCATCTCTGGGGAATTTGTTTGTATGGACCTTTGTCTTTTTGTAACTGCTTCTTTAATAATGCAAAAGATACAAATGTCTTTTTTTTTTTTAATTAGGTTATTTCTTGCCCTTGAGCAGAGACTGTCTTTGGAGTGTAACATTTGTCTACATAATAGAATTGTTCTGAAATTAAAAAAAAGCATGTGATTTTCATAAAAATTTTTATTGTTTCATTCAAGACCATTAACAAAAGTACATGAGAACCTCTGTACGTGGTTCAACTGAAACCCAGTGATCTCCAAAGTTGAAATTAATATTGACTGTTTAATGTGCAGAGGCACAACAGCTCACCCACCTGATAGCCTGATTCTTAATGCTTTTTTTTTTTTTTTTTTTTAAACGTGAATTTCTAATACATTACCTTTCTCCTTCTTTAAGTTAAATTTGTTTCGTTACGTCTGAAGTTTGAACTTTCATTAAGAAGAAAAAAAAGAAAAAAAAGCACACATTACATACAGTATAGTTCAACCCACAGGTTTGGGATGCATATCAGTATTATTTCTACTAGAAAAGAAAACCACCCTAAGATTGTTCTGAATATTTTGGCGGTTGGCTGGGAACAGAGGATACATCTAATTTTGTGGGGTTTTGTTTTTTTTTCCTTCTCCATTTCATTTTGCTTGTAGTTTTTAGGCACCTTATTCTTAATTCAATATTAGCAGATTGAGTTTCAATGGAAAAAAAGCAAAAATATGTGAGGAAAAAAAACAAACAGTATAAAAGAATTGCAGATATAAGATGCCACAAGGAATTCTGCACCTGGGAAAATTGCTTAAGTGGAGAATGTGAATATCAAAAAAAGGATCTAGAGGCTCCAGATTGGTAAAAGTAAACCCATTAGATTAACTGCTTTGATAGTCACATACACCACCCACACACCATGCTTTCACTTCAGCTCTTCAATAAAGCATTTTAAAACTGCTCAAAAAAACCGAGCAGAGAAGAATCCTCAGTTTAAGCTCGCACATAATGAGAAATATGATCCTCCTTATGGAGGGAACTTTGCTTTGCTTTATGCGTCTTGTAGGAAAGCATACAGTAGTGGAAACCTGACAATGGAACCATTTTCAGTTTCCATGGGTAAAGGAGCAAAAATATGAGGGGGGGAAAAAAAATAAAAAATGGAGCAGATGCTCAAAAGACATGCCAACAGTCACATTCATTCATTCATCCAGGCAAACTACTGGACAGATTACAGGTGCAGAATTCCAGACAAAGCAGATTCAAAAGATAGGGACATAGACAGCCACACAGTTATCACTCTGATGTAGAGGGACAAGACCCTCAGAAACAAATATCTCCGTTACACACTATAATCAATTCTAGGATACATCACACACACACTCAGAGATCCCATGTACACTGCAGTGTGGAACTCTGTATCAAGTAGATCATACATGGGAGGCAGGGAACCGTGGAATGAGAAAAGTTACACATGCTGATTACTGTATGTGTGCGTGTATGTTTTGTGTATGAGTTTGTGTGTACAAGCATGTGTCAAATCAAATTCCCTTATCCCCTGCTGTTGCCCTTTGGGACAGCATTCCACCAACACCAAAAAAAAAACAAAACAAAAAAAAACAGGGTGGGCTCTGTATTGCTCAGTCGATGACACCGGGCTGGCGAGTCTTGCGCTCCACGTTGAAGCCCTGTGTAGGAGAGGACGGACGTCATTATTGTTGCAGCTTACATAAAATGCTAAAGTATTCCAATCATAATTGCAAATTCTAAGTAGTTTTAAACATTTTTCTCTAAAAATCTAGTAGTATTGAAGTTTTCCAGATAACCGCTGAGCACCAATCTCATAAGCAAAATATTGTTTGTAGCAGGTGTAAAATAAATTGCTAAAAATCAGCCAAAACTAATGCTATCGTAGCCAACCTGTCAGGTGAAGTGCAGTTAAAGTAGAACTTTCTATAACCCTGGTTGTATTAGGCCATTTTGGCCAATGTTGAAAATGAATGAGAAGGACTGCATGTAGCAACACTAAAAGATTGTTGCATAATATGATAGAGTAATTTAGATTTTTCCAGGTACTTCATTCTACATATACAGCTAATGGTCTGATATGTGCGCTTGTACATTTTCTCTCATTAACAATAGCTACAAACTAGCAAAATGATTGGACATTAAGGAATATAACCAATAACAACAGAAATTATGAAATTCCAGAGAAAATTATGGGGTAATGGAAGTTTTCAGTAAGATA
>CM022479.1:5375299-5476706 GCA_011952105.1 Coreoperca whiteheadi
GCATGACGCCCACTGAACGCCTTCTGGAGACTCTTAACAAGTACGGCGAGCAGGCCAGAGAACTCCAACTAACGCTGCTCCACAACGGCCCCTCAGTCTGGGATGAAATGAGCAGGACAAAAGTTGGCAGATACCAACCCTGCCCGCCCCTGAGGAGAAAAGATGCAGGCACCAGAATGCGGTGGGGCAGCGGTTCACTGAGTTTGCATCGCCAAAGCTTGCCGCCGTTGTCCTCTGTAAGGCAAGAGGCTGAGCAGCAAAAAGAGGACCTGAAAAGGCCTAAAAGAAAGTCTCTGACACTCATGGAGGAGGCTTGGGAATGGCTGGAGAGTCTGGGTAAAGGCAAGGTCTATAGTACTGCCTGTGATAAGGAAAGCAGTAAGAGGACAGATAAAAGGAACCGCACCTCTTTGGCTGTTTTGCTCACCGTTGACAAAGACAACTCTGGTAGTAGTAGATGCAAGGTCAGAGGTCAGAAAAGCTTCAAGTCAGACTTGGATCAGCAAACGTCCTGCTGCATGGGAAGCCAGACAAAGGTTAAAGAAAGAAAAAAAAAAAAAAAATAAAGGTAAAGGTCTGATATGTGGGCATGAAAATTTTATATAATTAACAACATAGAATTAAAAAAAAAAAAAAAAAAAAAAGAAAGAAAAAAGGTTCAATTGGTATTTGAAGCTATGATTTCATTAGAATTACATATCAGGTCAAAGAACAGGAGCTACTTTCATAGTAAAGACAACATGTGGCAATAGGACAGGCTTGATTGTACCTTTGAATTGTCAGGACCACGGGGCTGTCTTACAATGACCAGGCGAGGAGCACTGGCGTCGTCAAGGGTGATGCTCTTTAATCGGTTCACCAGACGATCAGGGCGTGGTGTCGCCACCGGTTTAGGCCCCTCGCTGCAACGTTAAGATACATGATGAGCATTCAAGATCAACATTGAGACCATTACTTTCCATCTTATGCCACTTGAAAATGTTACTGTATCTCACCAAGAAGTTTAGTTAAAATTCAAATTATGAAATTTAACCACAATGTAAACCAGGTTCTACACAAGTCATTGTCCTCTGAGTCCTTACCTGACTCTGCGTACGTTGCAGGCACTACATTTTCCTGTGCGTTGGTTGAGGACAACTGAGAACTCCACCTCATCCCCGGTCTGGAGCTCCAGGCCATCTTGCACTTCTTTTACATGGAAGAACAGCTTCTTGCTCTCACCAACTTCATACGTGATAAAGCCAAACTGGGGGAAACACCACAACTTCAGGATTCACGATTGGCCTTCAGTCACTCCAGCATAACCTGTGCGGTAGTAACTGTAACTTCAACACTGAGGTTTCTGATATGCGAATAAGTGATCGCTACCTGGTCTTTGACACACTCCACGATGGCTCTACGCTGAGGGACCACGTTACAGGCCATCTTCTGTCCAGTTTGGGCTACTGTGCAAACCTGAAACTTCACAAGTTCTCCTTTCTGTAGACAATCTGCTTTGTTTGCCATACCCATGATTCCAAAGGGATAATGCTGGCCTTTAGTTGCACCTGAAACAATCAAGAAGGGAAGTGTGATATTGTCGGAAATTTTCCCAAGAAAACAGCATGCTTTAAAAATGTTGGGTCTACAAGTCCCATTATAACTTGACACAAACCTTCTTCTGTGATTTCAATAAGCCCTTGGTATTCTGTCTGGGAGGGGTCCACACTGCGCAAGGGACGGATGACTTTCCCCATCATCATTGTTGCACCAACATCCTCACCAATGCCATTCACTGAAAAAGGTAAATAAAATAAAGAAAAACCTCAACAAAAAAAACCCAGTAGATTTCACACACCTTTTATTTGCTGGCACTGCCACCTAACATTGCCATGTCTACAAACACTACAAATATGAATAATGTAAATGAAATGGCTGGAATCAAACCCCTCATACCTGGAGCCACTTTGGTAACCTTTTCAGCGCTGACTTTGTTTCCTTTCCCCTTAGAGAGAGTGTACTCTACTGTGTCGCCCAGCTCCAAGTTCTCCAAGTCACCACACATTTCACTGAGGAGAAAACCGAGCTACACTGAGACTTGGATATGAATTAACAAGTCTTTGGATGCCATTTAAAAAAGTAAAAACAGCAACTACCTAATTAAAAAAAAAAGGCATATTAGAACTTAAACCTATACCTATAGTGAAAGAAAATCTCCTGGTCATGATTTGCAGTCTCAATGAAGCCAAAGTTGTCCTTGAGTGTGGCAACAAATCCATGCAGTCTCTTGGCATTGGAGGCGTTACGGTTGAGGACCCTGATGGAGACTGCGCTCTGCTGGCCAGTTCGCTTCACTTCGTTGATGGAGAACTCCACCTAAAGGACAAACATGTCACACTCATGGAGGAAGACAAAACTTAACACAACTTCAACTAACTAAATTAGTTTTTTATATATATATATATATATAAAAAAACATCTTCATTCAAGTTTATAGAAAAGTACTGAGTGCAGTGGCACTCAGTAGATACCTTGTCTCCGACCTGTGGGTAACTTCCTCCCTCCAGGTCCTTGGCATGGTATGGCACAGTGAGCTTCACTCCGCAGTCTTCATATGCAATCACGCCTTCCTCAGCTTCCTAATGAGAGTGCAGCAAGTCAAATCTACATTATCTTTCTAATAATGAGCATCACCAATGCCTGATCCAGCTGGTCCCAACCAAGGACCAATGGCTCATCAATGCTATACCGGTTTCTCAGTAAAACTGATGTAAACTACCAATGTCTCAACTGATTCGAGTCACATGATGAAAGAATATGTAGTGTATTAGAAGATGGTGTGCAGATAGCCTACACAAGCATACGAGAGGCAGCAGTGTGCGCGATGCATCGTTCTGTAGCAGCCTCGTTGGTTAGCATTAGCCTACTCTACTGCGACATCCGAGTTACAACCTGCAATGTGTATGGCTGCATAATTACAAATCACTAGGGTAGTTTAAACTATTGGAACAGTTCTGCAATACTCGCATGATTTATTCTCTCCTCAGTTATTCACACTAATTGAATGAACCAATCACATCATGCAATTTACTGTCATTATAATGTTAGGCATTAAAAACAAAAGTATAAGAAAAAAATGATACAAATTAAAATGGTCAGGACGCTTATGCTTCTTACTCCGTTGTGTTCTTGATGCTAAAGATTTTTTGGGGGGATTTTTCGCCTTTGACAGACAGCTGAAGAGAGACAGAAAATGAAGGCGAGAGAGAGGAGGATGACATGCAGCAAAGGGCCACGGGTTGGATTCGAACTAAGGCCGCTGCGGTGAGAGTAATTACACTGATTATTATTGAATGATGATATATTTTATACTTAAAAAGACCATTCCCAAAAACCATGCTAGTAATTGGGATGACTGTTTCATCATTAATTATGCAGCCCTACACCTCACTGAATGAGTGATACTAAGTTTGAGTCCATGGTAAGTGTTAGTTGGTGATCAAATACCATGCTTTCAACTAAAAAGATTAAAAGAGGCAGTCAGTGGGCCAGATGCCTGCAAAGACTAACCTTTTCTACAACTTTACCCTTGAAAAATAAGAGAAACCTACACCAATTAGATGCCAAGGCTGGCCTACATCACAATTGTATATACAGTAGTCTTTGCATTGAATTATTTCCCCAACTGTTGAGTTTTAGGTTGTTTATCTAAGGCCTTGAAATCCTAACTATTTATTGGACTAAACGTTAGTGAAATGTATAGACTATTGGTATAAGTTTGCACAATTTGCATAGAACACGAGCATCTTTATCATTTGTTTGAGAAACTTTGTCGTGGCTTCATGCAGAAGGTCTAAGTCCTACCTTGTCTTTTTTCTAACCAACAAGGAACATGAACAGGAGGAAATCATTGGAGGAGAAAGCAAAGAGAAACATTAGAACTAAAACAAAAATTGGGAAAGGGGTAGATAATATGGGTTGGGGGTGGACTATGAGGCTATTGTGTTCGATGTACTGGGGGTATTTTCATGTACAGTAATATTTGTCACAATTGTACCTTTTCCTTGCCCTTGGTGGGGCTGGCATTCTTGTTAGCGGTTGCCACGACTTCCTTCTCCACCACACCCACAAAGCGCTGCTCAGACTGGGTATGGAAGGACACTGTGCCCTTGGGCAGCTTCTTGATGCGCACAGCATGGTTCCTCTGAGCTGACAGCATATCCTGGCAACAACACGACATTTACTTTAGTTTGTCAATAACAAATAGTAAGAATATTTTGAATGTGCCTGCTTAAGAAGTAAGGCAGAATACATACTTTTGTGAAAAGCTTATAAACAGGACCTACAGGCACAACAGTGAACTCCACTTCATCTGAGATATGCAGTTGGCTCTCCTCTAGAACTTCACTGAAGTGAAAGAACATCCTGGCATCCCGATCCACACACTTAATGAAGCCAAAGCCATCGCGTATAGCTGCAATCACCCCCTAGAAGAAAATTGGGTGACAAAGTTACCGTCTGTTAATAGCCATTCACCTCAGTTCAATGAATGTGGATTGAATCTGTCATTTATTTCAAATTTACAATGATGCAGTACATAATATAACTGACCATTTCAGAAAAATCACTGATTTATTCTTTAGCAATCCTCACCATTTCACGGGTCTCCTTAGTGAAGTTAAAGGTGTCTGGGAGGACGTCGATGTTGGTAGCTCTCTCCAGCTTGTCTCTGCGGTCGGTGGAGATGTTGAACTGTATGTGGTCTCCCTCCAAAAGGGTCACCTTGGACTTTGTGTCCTTCTCACCAAACGGCAGTTCTTTGTCAGTGAAACCAATACGGGCACTGATACGACCTGGCAGAGGGTCGTTCTGTGGAAGTAGGAAGGAAAAGATATTGAGAAAGTTGTATTCTTGGTAAGTGGATCACAATTACATGCTTGCTTTTCTAGCCAAAGCCTCTTCAAATACATAAAAATTCAACCGCCAGACTTGTAATCTACTTGCCTGGTTTTTGGTGGGAACCTTGGGAATGACCTTCACGACAGTGCCTTCGAATTGCTCAATGCTGATATCCTCAAAGATGACCGTCCCTTGGGGGAGCAGCCTCACATCTGTGGCTACTTCTTTACCCTATGGCCACAAGATGTAAAACGTAAAAAAGTTATATACACATTCAGGCAGGTCATAAAGAATTACAGGAGTCAAAGTTGATCAAAAGTGGATCTATACAAAGTTTAAAAGTCACTCAGGTATTTCTGGATGGTCAAGTTTCAAAGCTTAACACCTACATTTCTGTCTTTGATGGTGAACTCGACATCATCTCCAGCCTGCAGAGCCTCGAGATCACCCTTAAACTCACTGTAATGAAAGAAGATCTCCTTCACCACGTCGGCCCTCTCAATGAATCCAAAGGCCTCCTGAAAGACAACACATGGTTCAATATAAAAAAAAGGCACAGCATTCTGCCACTCGAAATTGGAGATCCAATGGAATCCGATTTTATTTTTAAAAAGGGGCAAATATTGAGGCCAAAGTTACTCAATCCATTATATTCAACTATATGCTGGAAGTCATCATAGATATAAATAGAATTTCCGAACTTATCTAAAGCAAATTTGTTTGTTACAAATTCCACCCATTTTGCAAACAAGCTAGTAGCTAGGTTGGTAAATCCTGGGTTGACAGGGAAAGAGTATCGCTACTTTTCTCAACTGTTTTTGATAGTGCATTTCATTTTGTGAAGTCAGCTATCAAAATATAGCCAGACTGTCTAATTTGCTTATTAATAAGACAGCTCCATGTAATTATATGAGTGGCCCTTACCTTTGTAGCACACACCACACCCTGGCACCTCATTTGCTTTTTCTTCACAAGTTGAATATTACGAGCACTGACTGCACCAATACAAAAAAACAACCTCTAGTGCAAGCTGGGAATTAAGACAATACTGACGTGCTGCAAAGACTTACTGCTTGTTGGTATCCATGTAAAAGCTGACTTTGTCACCTGTATCCAGGTGGATATTACCCTCCACATCATCAGGTGTGTAGGTAAGGTAGAACACTTCCTGTGACAAGTCACACCAGTGTCAAAATTTGCTGAAGGTTTTTAGACACACCAATTAACCCTACATTTTTTTATTTCATTAACACCCTGCCTTTCATTGATTAAGCAAGCTGTAATCCAAGCCACTTCTCTTACCCCATTTCTTTCATAACAAACACTGCCAGTGGGCACCTGGCCGGGAGCGGACTTTCCATCCAAGTGCACTGGGATTGCAGAGACAACCTGCAGAGAAGGAAGGGATTGCAGGTGGAGGCCATTAACACACTGCTTTGCCAATTGTAGGTTGAATGTTCATAGTAATTACATAGCCCAATCAAAATATTTCTGGACATGTGATGGATGAAATGGCTCAGTTTTAAATGTCACAGTAACAAGTATATCAAGTGTCACATATGCGGTGCACGATCCACACCTTAGAGTTGCAGGATTGCGCTTCTGTGTGAAATCTGCACACTGTCAGGCCTCCTAACAGCCTCTAGCATGTTGATAACCTGACTGAACAAGTTCGTGAATAAATCGGTATGAATGTGCTGCTTTGTGGAGTCGCATTGTGCTCTGCAAGACTTCGATTTATTATGTGTATGCATCATAAGACAAGGGGCATCACTTACATGTTATGAATTGTACATTGCCAATAAGCCAAGCACAAAACTGAGCTATACTAGTTGCTGTGAACATTCACAAAGCAATTAATACACCCGCTGGGCATTTATATTGTTCACTTGACCCTATTTGTTTAATAGACAGTCAACACCTCCAGCAAACATGCATGTCAAGCCAACCTGAAATTCAAATGTATTTTTTAAATCTTGATGGAAAGAGTTTTTCACTTTATATGCAGGATTAGAGGGGGGATCAAATATTACAATGCGTTTACAATAACATCCACTGCCCGAAAAACTTAATGGGCCACACACATGGTACGTTGACAAACAAGGACAGAACCAAAAATAAAATGGTGTTCCTTAACTGGATGAATATAACCATGCAGCACAGTAAAGGGATAGGCGTGCAGGTCTGGCCCCACCTGGCCCGAGATGCGCTCCTCTGGCAGCACCTCTGGCTTTATCTTTAGCAGCTTCACTGCTATGGGCTTGCCAGTGCGCCTGTCAGAGGATACCTCAAACTCTACATCATCTGAGGAGAGAAAAGCAAGAGAAAACCGAACACTTAGCACACTTCAAACGATACAGGGACAAAATAAGTTTCAGTAATGTGGCTCAAGTGTTTTTCCTTTCAACAAGTATTGGTGATTGACAAGTACAAGGCCTCTCACCGCCTATTTTAAGCTCCTGCAGGTTGCCATTGTACTGAGAACAGTGGAAGAAAAGACGAGCCTGACGTTCGGAGCACTGGATGAACCCATAGGAAGTCAGGAGCTTCTCCACCACGCCAGTCTCTCTAATGCCAGGCCCTGTGCCGTTGGCGTACGCAGTGTGTCCATTGTTATGGAGCATTCCTGGGTCAAAACTCATCTGGGGAAGAGGAGAAGTAAGTGTTAAAATGTATCCAGTAGTGGGTCAACATATAGCAGCCAAAAAATTTAATTAATTAATAAAAAAAATAAAGGAGGCAACAGTTTAATGCAGTGTTTAATGCCAACCTTAAAAAAAATAAAAAAGGAAAAAACAAAGATAAACGACACTTCGAACATGCAGGTAGAGCAAACGTCTGAGCAAGTGGGGAGGGAAAAAAGAAAATGTAAAGCTACATCTTCTACGAGTCTTCTGGGGCTATCTGATCAACAGAGGAGAACATACATTGATAATGCCTAAATAGAATTTCAGGATAATTTATACCAATGACTGCAAATAAATGAACACAACGACGACACTGTGCGGCACTTCCTGGGTTGTTTACAAAGTGTCATGCACTCAACTTCTCACATGATTTTAGTCTCAAATCACCTGAGCACTAACAAGACTTGCCGAAATGTCATGCAGTTCTGGTTAGACAGACAAATGTTCAAAAACTGTTCACTTCCCTCTACCAACCAACCAGTGATTATACTGGAATAGCAATAAAAACTCACTTATCAAAACCTGCCACTACACCCTGGTTGTACTCGTTTTTCACGCAACTACAAACCATGCTGTTAACAAAAGTAACATGACACAACAGCAGCTCACAGGGCTGTTAAGTCAAGTGTGGGCACCACCGGACATGCCCTCTTACTGATCTCTGATACAAGGGAGTCCGCTTGTGTTTTTTACTTCCTGGAAAGGGATGGCAAGAGACGGAAGAGGAGCGGGGGATAGGCATGGGACCAGTAGAGGTAGATGGGGCAGAGCCAGTGTTGCGAGCCACTGGCGGTTCAGAGGAGCCTCTTTCCATTTCTGACACTGGTGATAGGACTTGGATATGCTGTTGGGAGGAGTCAACAGCCTTGAAAAGGAGCATAGTCATGACAACATTATAATTTTAATTTTTAAGTACTCTTATCCAGATATCACAGGTTGTTTAGTTATTACATAAAACCGTTATCATCCAGCATTTGGGTATAAAATACTACTATCATCTGCTTGACCGTGCTAATCTGTCAATATTTCATATGACACCGTGTTTTCCCATGCACCAAATTTTTGAAGGCCCAACAGACATTTCACAACATCACAGCAATATACTACATGTTCTTGTGTACAAACAACGCTCAACTATATTTTAGCTCTTCACAACAAACACCAATACTCAAACCCTAACACCAAAATACTAAGCAGAAAACCCTAAGGCCACTCAGCACCAATGGATCTGCTACCATCACAGTCCCACAATACACCATTAATGAAAAGCATTAATAAGTGCTTGAAAAGACCAATGCATTTAAACAGGAATGGCTTTACAAAGAAGACAGACTAAAAACTGAAGATGATCAACTTCTTTGCATAGCCAGTTAAAGTGATGTGATTTAAGTATAGTGTCGCAAATGTTACTCAAGGTTGAGTGAAATAAAACTACTGAAGATGGAGAATCAGAAAATGCAAATGACAGTCAAATAGCGGTGCATCTACAGTGGACAGAGTTGGTGATGGGTTATGGTTATGAGGGGGTCCCAGAGAAGCCTCTTCTGTCAGGCCCTGTACTACCACAATGAGCTACTCTTAAGACACATTTATCAGTTTTTCCTAGCAACCAACTGGTATGTAGTTTAGTTTGTATTTGTGTTGCCTTGATTTCAGTGATGTTATGTGCCAGCATTATGTTGCCCAACATGATTTGGCCACGTCATGGCCCGACCAAGGTTTTACTTGCATTGTGACGCAAAGTAAAGACGAGGAAAAAAAAAAAAAAAAAGGCTCTTCAGGACTTGTGAAAAGCACCAAATTTCTACCGTCTATTCAGCAGAACACCCCTCACCCTGCAACAATTTAACTGAGTAGAGGCTAGTCTCGGGAGCCCTTAAGGATGAAAGAGGTTAGGCCATTCACAGCAGAAAGATGCAGGGCAAGGTGGGTGGATGGGTGTTCGATGGGGTGGGGCACGTAGAAAAGGAGGTGGGAAGGTGGAACTTACGGATCGGCCATATGGCGACAGGCTGAGTCCGACAGGGGAGGTGCTGCTCAGGTCAGCGCTAACAAACGCGGTGGGTGGCGACGCAGGCAAGGTAAACTCAACAAAGCCTTTCCAGGGGCTGCCCATATTTTCCCATAAACTCGGACCAAACTTGCTTGAGCACTTGCTGAATTTGATTACTTGGTTAAATTTTTTGCTTGACTGTCAAGTACTATTTTTATGTAACCACCCAAATGATACACCTCTGGATGTCTGCAAGGGTGAAGAGAGGAACAAACATAACGGGTAAGGTAGATAGGCCAGCCAGTGTGCCAAGTGTCACAAACAAACAATCAGCTGTGGGCTTTATTCCTCCATGGAGGGAGTTAAAAAGGCAAAAAATAAATAAATAAATCAGGGAGGACTGAAAACGAGAATTAAAAAAAAGGTGTGGGCTGGGTGTTGGAAGGCAATCAAATAATTCTCAAACTAAATTGAATAACCAGTTTAACTGTTTGGAGGTGGTGGTGGTTCAGTTCGGCTGGCTTGTGTGAAGTTTAAGTTATCTTTAGTAAATAGCGATGTAGAGGTCACTGAAACAATAGACTCAAACCTTCTACTCAAGTATCACTTTGCACTCATTCCACATTAGGAATGTTGAATCATGAGCAAAGAGCAATTAATACACAAGGTTCATTTTCTGACCACACACTGCAGCAGCTGCTTTCACTGACATTTCCCTCTCTCTGGTTGAAGGTACGCTAATCAGTGAAATCAGCTGCTGCAAATAAACAAATCGCTGAAGGTGCTGCCATTTGAACATTTTGAACCCCAAACCCTAAATAATGATGATCCAGATACAGTTTCAATAAAAGTCATTTTGAAAAAAATGTAGCACAAGTGTTTATCAAAGTTGGCTGTTATTTAAGCAAAATTGGACAACCACATATTTGAAAACAACCTCTGCATAGCTGCCCAGAATCAGTGCAGCTGGCCAAACTGAATGAGAATTGAGAGTGTTACGCAATCTGTTTGTGTACATCTGTATATCAGGGTAAGGTGTACAAACAGGGAAGTTACAGTTTCTGAATTCCACCCAACTTGCGACATCAAATGTTTTTTCTCTGAATTTTCAAACCCCTTAAACATTCTCATAGGGGGGAGGAAATCATTCAAAACATGACAAAATAAAATCATAAGTGACTAAATTAAAAAGTACAATTATCGTTAACATGATAGGTCTCATGTTATGTTGTGAAGGGACTACAATTGAGACCCACCTTTATTCGTCGTCTTGAATCTTGTAATTCTCTGAATCTCGATTACTATGCAGTTCCTGCAGATCTCTTCACGCACACAGTTGAACACACACACACACACTTGTTACAGGTTTCTGGCGCAAGTTCTAGATGGTTGCATAAAGCAAAAATAAAAAAAAAAAAAAGAGGGGGGAATCTAGCAAACAAAAAAGGCCAAAGCAGGTGCAATAACACTGGTTTGAAAAAAATTACAATGAAAACAGAGGGAGGAGTAGAGGGAGGGAAAGATGGGGGGTGGGACTATGGGGGGGAAAACTAGCAGATAGCAGCCCACTCCACACCCCGGTGTGGAGTCGGTGGTGTGGTGAGGATGAGGAGGGCTAGGAGCAGCGTTGGGACGTGTGCTTGGTCAAAGCTGTTGAGTAGGCACAAACTTCTGGTTTCAGATCAGTTATTGTCTTCTCAGAATATGCTTGGGCATAGATTTGCTTCTCTTCTGCGTTTCAATTGGGCTGATGCGTATCTTCTTTGGTCGTTTTAGGATGTGGTTACTTCTTGTGTTTTAAACCCTTGAAGTGATCCTTATTTTCCTCAGTGTTGCAACTTCTCTTGTTTTGGGAGGTTTATCTTCAGTTTCTTTGTTATGATCTGAACTTGAAGCAGTTGCGGATGGTACAAAAATTCAGTTCCGTTTCACTTCATACTGTTGAGGAAAAAGCAAATTTGGTTAGCTAAGCATAATTGATTACTTTGACTTCACCTCATGATCAAGAACAACCTCACAGATCAAGTTTTAGGGTCAACTTATAAGAAATTCACATTTTCTGTGGCATGAAAAACAGTAACAAAGCCTGAGGACCAGTGCCTTGAAGTTTTGAGACCACTAGATTCTTTGCCCCCAGATTCACAAGTACAAAAATAGGTGTTTCTCAGATGCCTCTGGGTACAGCCCACAATGCCAGGCAGCTGACTTGCAGGCAAGAGCTGTGGATCAACAAGTCCTTCAGCATTTAGGCCATGATATTTATGGCACCATTGCTGACCAGGGCCCTCAGTTTTGTCATTCAACTCAACTGTTTTGAACATGTGCAGGTGACGCCCACCTTGCAACCAAGATGAACAAAGTTTGTGCGTGTACCGTGTGTCAATTTAGCCAAGTTTAGTTAGAAACTCAGAAAATCTTCTATCAGTCGATTAGAGCAGTGTTGTTGACCTATATACACTGCTTTGAAAACAAGCTGGGTGAGCCAACCCAAGACACATGATATCTATTCTGCTGTGACTGTGTTGCAATGACTCCCATCCCACGTACTTCCCAGAATATTAAAATGTAACGTTAAAAAAAGATCAGATTCCTAGCAGCTGTGAGGGATTTGTTGTTTTTTTGGTGCCTCCTTTGTATTCATATTCACGTGTCAAATCCTGATTAAACAGGCACTTTTGTGTTTTGTTTTAATTTGCAATGCTTGATTAATACTAAGAACCACAGGAATTTAAACTGTATGGCCTAGCGATAGCACAATGCAGAAGTCAGTTATCATAAGATGGGTGGGTTAAAGGTTATGAGCAATGAACAGAGACTACTCTTCTTGAAAACCTTTGGGAAAGAATGCTGGTGTTTAAGTCCACCCACTAGCACCGATTGGCCGTTTCAGCACTTTCTAATGACTAATAAACTACCGTTTTGCTCGGTAATCATTAGACAAGAGACTAGGAACCATACCGACTGCCCCAGTAATGGGAAGATACCCACGACAAAGGCTCTAGTCTCGCAGGCTTTAATACGGCGGTGCTATCCTGGGTCTGGGCCCGAACAACAGACCGCCCTGACAGGACCAACCATGTGACTTCCTAGCAATCCGCCATCCTCAGCTGGAACTGCGAACATGGCCTGATCCAACACGTTGCGGCATGCGACGTTATCGAAAACGCCACATCTAGGCTAGCCAGCTAATTTGCTAATACATCTCAAGCTCTAAAATATGTGCCTAAACAACCCAAGATGGATTACTTTTCGAGGGTTTTCCTGCTCTTCAGTCAAAATAGCTTACACAGTAACAGTTCTGTATAAATCGCATCATCCTAATGACCTTGTGTGGACAAACAACCAGACAGATTAGCATCTCGCTAACGCTAAAGTCGTCAACAGCCGATACCCCCGGCCGTTTCCGACTCTTAAATTGAAATTAATTCACTGCGACAGTGTCATTAAGTTACGCCACATGCTAGCGCAAATAGTTAGCACATTGGGCAATTAATTTTGTTGGTTGTTACCACAGGTCAAAGCCCTGATCATAAAGTTCGCAGAACGTAAGCATAACGTACCAAGCGCCATCCAAAGACGGTTTTGCTTTTTTTCATGTTTGTGGTTTAGTCTCAAATAAATAACGTTACACTTGGTAGAAATTTTTGTAGGCATGTTCTTAAACGATTGGGTGTCCCGACAAATTCGGCACTCATGTGATAAACGAGTAACTAAATTACTTTGGTTTAATAAAATATTTTGTAGAACTGGCACCTCGACCTCCCCTTCGACAGCGGGTATTTTTTCTCGAAATGTAACTGAACAGAAAAAAAAAGCAGTTTGGAATGGTCGGTATGAAGTGACAGCCGACGGAAACACTAACGTGGCGTTAAACGTTAACCGTTATTATCCGGGCTGTGTACACTTGAAACGAATCAAGGTCGATATTAATTGTCAAAGTTGTAACGGAGTTCATTATCTTCAAACACGGATAAGCAATAACGTTATCAAAGCTAACGGCACGAGGATGGAACAACAAAGAAGCTTCGACAAGCGGTCGGAGGCTCGTGCTAAATTCTTATCAATTACTGCGTCCGTCACTATTGTTTAACACAGCAAATTTACACACGTGCTGACTCTTTGGTACATTGCGGCACGTTATTGAAATACAGGGGTGTTTATTTGTACCGTTAACAATGCAAATAGGTCGTTCACAATGCTAAGCGGCTAATAGCATGGTTAGCTAGCTTGCCACTGGACTGCTCGCTTCTTGTGTGTGGTGATTTATGGTGAGGAAAAACACGTCTGCCCCCACCCAGGCCCGAGCTCTGCGTATGACTAAGCGTAGAATAACCCGTTAAATTCTAAAGACCTACTGGATATGAACGCGAAAGTGTCATACACTCACATTTCGAACAAATGTTTGAATTGTTGTATGAAAAAAATAAAATGTGATTAAAAACTTACCCCAACAGCTTTCAGCACTGTCACCAGCGCCGCTAGAAGCAGCACGGCACATTACGTAGTGATTAGAGAGTCTGCTACCGCGATATTTGACAACCCTAGGAGAACCAAAGAGCCTAAAGAAAAGAGTGACCAATGCTGCGCAGGTGCTGATGAGTAGCTCCCATTGTGGTCTCACAATAATTCATGGGAGATTGGGCATACGGTAGTATGATAATGGTGGTAATATTTTCTTTAACTTGCCATCTGAGTTCGATAAACGTGTTACTGGACTATAGACTCTATGTACTGGCCGTAGTCATCAGCATTCACTAGTTCCAGACAACTGAACCTGAACTCAACACGTGTCCCATATTGAGTCTTTTCTCCTTCTATAGTAGAGTTTCTGAGGCCACACGTTGCAGCATCTTGGGGGTGTGTATTCAAGAAGGAAATAGATTGTAGGGGAAATGTCATTTGAGGCCGCAAGGCTTCTCACCTCAATGATTCACTATTTTGATATTACTGATTGAACCTGTGGAGACTTGAAATGTTTGTGATACGTAAAGCTCTTAAATATGCTGATTAGATATGTCTGATGAAACGCGTTAATCAATTTATTATAAAATGTGTTGAACTCTCAGAATAGCCTATATTGTATTTGAAATTCCACAATTAATTGATTTTCAAACACAGGGGGACTATATAAATAAACAATACCATCTATATGCACTACTTTATTGGCACCACATTCTTGTGCGTACTGTTGTGAGATGGGAGGTAAAGCATCCACATGGCCACATAGGTAGGAATGTGGTTTTAAACGTTACCAAATTCATTATGACACAAGGAAAATTACACAGCGAGGGTGACCTGGCATGGTGTATCTTCAGTTCCATAACTGACATAAACGGAACTGAATGGAATGCATATCCAAACAACATGAGAAAAGTTGTACAAAAAAAATACAAAATAAAGCTCTGCTCCGTGACACGTCTCCATGGTATAGAGAACATGTTGATGATTCAATAATTATGATTAGCTCTTTGTGAAAGCGTGGCTCTTTCTTCTTGAGAAAAAAAGTTAATTGGTCTTAATTAGAATATTTGCAGGGAGGACCCTCAACAAACCGGGCTGGAGTTTTGTCCTGTTTTGTTTTCCTTTTGTTTTGAGAATCATAGCATAGCCTACGATTCTGTACAGCTATTAAATCGATCTCACGGTTGCCATTGTCAAACTCCCGTGAAATCTAAACTCTCCAGTGGATGGCGGTATCCACCTCGATTGTGGTTTGAGCCGTGAGATAGATTTACAAGGAAGAAGAAGAAGCTACGGAAGTGACGATTCAACTTGTCTGACACGGAAACGGCATGAAACAAACAAACTTGACAACAAAACGGAGTGATTTTTTTTTAAATATTTGTATGCACTGTGGTTTTTCTGTCTATCGACAAATATTTCCGGAGGCCTGCAATTGTTTGCAAACGTTGCTATAAAGGCACCGCAGCTGCCCCGGCTAACTAAGGCTAGGTAACGTTAGCCAACGTCAGCTAAAACTACTAGGTGTTTTCACCTCGCTGGTGGTGTGGAGTTAGGTTAACTGCTAACGTTAGCTTGTTTGCGTCACACACAGGAGTTGTCGGTTTCCATTAAATGGCCTGCACTTTAGAAAAGGTGTTGGGCGATGCCCGGACCCTTCTAGAGAGGCTGAAGGAGCACGACACGGCCGCCGACGGGCTGATAGAGCAGTCCGGGGCCCTCAGCCAGAGAGTGCATAGCATGAGAGAGGTGGGGAATGCCCTTCCGGACAAGGTAAGGGCAAGCATCTCGATGGACATTCAGGCACATGGCTATGTAAAGCTGAACTGTTCAGTGGTACACACACACACACACACACACAAGTTTGTACAGCTATACTTGTGAGGACTTACATTGGCATAATGCATTCCCCAGCCCCTTACCCTAACCTTTTAACCATCACAACTAAGTGCCTAACGCCAACCCTTATCCTAAACCTAAATTTAACCCTGACCCTAAAACCAAGTCTTAACCCTCAAACAGTCCCTTGGAGGTCTCTTGAAAAGTGAGGACCGGCCAAAATGTCCTCACCAAGCGGAATTTACTGCCCCATAATTTCACAAGTGTTTCTTCCGATGATCCCACAGTCTTCTCCCATCAAAGCACATGGAACAATGTTACATTTTGATTCGTTCAGGTGTTTTTGTAGGTGTTTTCGAGAACCACAACAATGTTCAATTCCATTGACGTCAAATGGAGTTTGGCACGACATTCACTGATGGAGGTTTCATGCCCCTCTGTCCCCGAGATTACGTGCTGTTTTCTTTAGGGTTGTCCCGATAGCGATGCCGCAGCTTTGGCTATTTGCCGATTCGGATATCAGTCCGACATTTTTATTTTATTTTTGAAGTAATACTAATAATAAAATACATGGAAGAACTTTTCTCAATTAGCCACCTAAAAACATCTCACTCAAATGGAGAACAAATACTTATCAAGTATATAGTCCACAACAACAGTTGATTATAAAAGACTGCTCTCCTTAATTAAGCATTGAAACCCCACATTTTCTACCACCGAAAGGGGTTGGTCGTCCAGGACAATAAACTGAAGTAGTTTCTCCGTTATCAATTTCGCCTTGTTGCTGCAAGGGGAGAGTTTCTCTCAACTTTTCATTGATTCCAGCAATGTCTGCTGTCGGGGCCTTTTGCTCTTCTTTGCAGCAGTTGCTTGCAGAAATTCCTGATGTTGTTCCGTGGGTGTTTTTCCAAATGCTTAATTAAGTTTGTGGTGTTAAACCGACCGAGAGCACTGCGACCCCTCGAAATATTTGCGTTGTAAATTTTGCATTCGACCGTTGGACTTTTTTCCTCTTTTAAGGTTAAAATACTTCCGCACCGCAGACATGGCTATAATGTAAGTTAGCTAACTCTCATACTACTGTTATCACGTGAAAGGCTGGATGTCTTGGCTGGATGTCTTAACTGGATGTCGCATCAAGGGAAATGCCAATATTCAAGGATTTAGGCGATGGTTTAAGCTCGATTTTCCCATGGTTTGTGTTGGATAGGTATCAGATCGTTCTGGGCCAGTATCAGCACGATACCGATGACGTGGCTCGAATCGGGACATCCCTAGTTTTCTTTAGTTTTGAAGTTTTCTTTTTGTCGTCATATTTTGCTTGTTTGTGTGTTTTATTTGCTTTAACGAACACAACGACTAAAATGTTGGCCAACCAGTTTAACCTCCCATTAGTGGAAAAGCAACTTAGAACAATTAGACGCTCTGCATGGAGCAGATACAATGTTTTTGTAATGAACCTTTTAATGCTGAGATTTTAGTAGGTAAATACTTCTCTCACAATAACACAATGTTGCATCTCTAAAATGGACATTTTTTGAAGTAGGGTGTTAAATGCACCTTAGTATGCACTTTCAGTTTGTAATATAATGGTAGTAGCTTGCTTTTGATGGTAATAACATATCGTGGTTCATTTAATATTATAACAGAGCAACAAGTCTTTCTATTCCTTATCATTTCTTTCCACTGCCCTTTACCGCTCTCTCCTGCCAGCATATAGAAGACACTTCGGAGATTCAGGAGCTAACCAAATACAAGCCTCACGTCCTTCTGACTCAGGAAAACACTCAAATCAAGGAACTACAGCAAGAGAATAAAGGTCCATACAAAACAAAACAACAACACTCTATTCGGTTGATTGTATTCCTGGTGTTTTTATATACTTTGACTAACCCTCTTCATGGCTGTATCTGCAGAGCTATGGTTGTCTCTTGAAGAACACCAGTACGCGCTGGAGTTGATCATGGGCCGATACCGCAAGCAGATGCTCCAGCTGATGATGGCGAAGAAGGAGCTCGACACCAAGCCTGTGCTCAGCCTTCATGAGGACCACGCAAAAGTACACACTACACTGGCTGTCTTCACATCTTAGAGTTCTCTGCGATTTGTAGGGTTAGGCTTACAAGGGAATGACTGTACAGTTAAAGCCAGGTTAGGTCATGTATTTCAGATGCTTGGTTTGTCTTTTTTATGTTTGTTCAAATTGTTGAAATTCTCTTTACAATCCCGACCGCAATCAATAAATCAAATGCTCCAGTATCTGTGGCTGTTAAAGGCATGTAAAAAACCCATCCAATCGTTTAATTTGGCCTATATGAAATAATTGGCTGCCCTTACCTGCTTGTCTATCTACCTACCTGCGAGCTATCAACGCTTTAAAAAACAAACAAACAAACAAAAAAAACCGCATTGATTTTGGTGTTCTGACTCCTCTCCAGGAAGTGCAGAGCCAGGTGGAGCGGATATGCGAGATGGGCCAGGTGATGAGAAGAGCAGTGCAGGTGGATGATCAGCACTACTGCTCTGTTCGAGAGAGGCTCGCTCAGCTGGAGGTGAGCACAGAGCTTCAGTAGAATCGGGATCAACTGTAGATGTTCTTCTGATTGAATCCATATTTTTGTACGAGTCACCTGCATACATATAAATATGTGTGTACATAAAATACAATAAACAGGATTGCACTTTCTGTTCATATGTATAATATCTGTAGATCCAGATATAATGCACACATGTTCCTTTTGTTTTAATTTTCTTTGTTTGGTTTTACTTTCTAATTCTGTGTTTTATATATAGAATTGGGTAGCCAAATTTCTGCAATCCTGTTTGCTCTTACCTCAAGCCTCCTCTATCCTGTCCAGTCCACTGATTCTGCCATTGGTTTACCTAAATTAAAAACAAAAACATACAATTAACAACAACATATTTCAGTTACCTCTGGTGATATCTGGTTATGCAGATAGTTTTGGTTTTATTTGCCCAGGTTTTGTGATATCCATCCCTGAGATATGTCTACTGCCATCCAACATAACCAAGGCGAATGGAATTGCATTTGTGGCACTCACAGGATTGAAAAATTACAATTACAGGGGCTATTTTTTTCCCCCGGTAGGAAATAGTTCCAGTGATAAGTTCACCGCAACATCTCTAGACCATATAGTAACAGAAACACTGTTTTTGGAAGTAGATGCAACTGTTGGATTTTTTTTTTCAATGTCAAATTTTTGAAAGTTTTCAGTGCTCTAAGGGCCGCAAATGTAATCCCATTCTCCTCAACAAACTCCCCAGAGATAGATATCTCATCATGAACTAATTAAACCAAAACTATCTGCATGGCTAGATACCAATGTAACTAAGTGAGAAAATATGTGATGGTGTGTATTGTGGGTGAACTGACCACTTAACTCTCAATATTTACATCTGAATATTTTTTTTTCTTCCTTGAAATATATGGTTATTCTGTCTTGTTCAGATTGAGAACAAGGAGCTGCGAGACCTCCTGGCCATCAGCAAGGGCTCTTTGAAGACAGCGAGAGAAGAAACCAACCAGCGAGCAGCAGCACAAGAACAGCCCCCTCAATCAGGGCCCAATGAGTGATCAGAATAGCTTCATTGTGAACTGTGGTTGGGTCAGCAAGTCCTTCAGGACCAGGAGACAGGGTTGATGAGCTCTTGAGCTGCTCACTATATTATTATTATTATTAATTTTTTTTTTTACATAAGATGGAATGCCGTTAAACCACATTATTTCTATATATATATTTTCGTGAATGCCACTAAAACGCAACATTATGGCTATCAGAAGCATTTACCTGCAGGTATATCTAAATGATAGCTATTGTTTTCATATGTATAGCATGTGTACTTATCACTGCAGTCGTAACTTTTTTTTAAATGAAGTGTCTTGATTATCATAGACAAAAATTGAGTGGCCACTAAGACACACACATGCGCACACACACAGGTAGTAAAAGCAAAGGGGATTTTATTTATTTTTTTGGCCAAAGATACATTATTCCTTGAGGACACAGTTTCTACCTCTTTGGTGCCCCTTTGCCGTTCACACACACTCACACGTGTAAAATGCTCGTAACCACCCCTGCTTTGAGTTCACTTGAAGTCCAGTAAGAAGCCAACTCGTATTCTACACCATTTTAAGAGGCTGTGCTTGATAATCACTGCCAACAAGATGACTTGGCTGTTTCACACAGTTTACCTGCTGAGGAGTGACCGTGGATGGTTTCTATGTGATTGTCTATCATTTTCTGAATTTGATACATTTGTGAGTCTGTCTGTAGAACTCATATATAACATGATTTCCATGTTTAGTTCTTTTGATTCTGTGTGTCAGACACCAGTTTTCAAGTTTTTGGATTTGGACGCAGAGTAATCCAGTGTCCTAGCTGGTGGCACATCTTTACTTAATGGTAAAAATTTCAAAACATACCAGCTTTTTGTGTAATGTTATCAAATGTTTGCGCACTCAATGTCCGATTTTGTATATCATCTCAGGAAATCTGTGTTAATAAGGTGAACATGCTGTAATGATTGGACCTCAAGACAGCGTACTGATTTGTCAAGTGAAATTTAATTCAGAAAATTTTGAAATAAATTTTCAATTAAAAAAATGTGCATCTAAATGTTTTTTTTTTTGTCATAACATACATGTGCTGTGTGTATGTAGGTGAGTTACTGTTTGGGCTATTCTATTCTTTGCCGCAGGATGGCGACATTAAGGCGCTTTGGGTATCGCGTCGCGATGTTTGCGAGACTGCTGTAATTCTGCGTTCATGTGAACAGCCATAAACGAGCTTTCGCCAGTTTATGGCTGTTCGCCCCCCGCCTCCATATACTGTTCTGTCTATGTTGTTGATAACATAGAGCCGATAAAGTAACATCTTAAACTCTGGCTGCCTAAAACCCCATATTCTTCGTCACTTGGTTGTTCCGCTACGTTCCAAATCGTAATAATATCGCATTTCCGACAGGACCTAAAAGCAGCACCGGAGCTGCGTTTGACACTTCGAGCCTGACACAAGCTAATGTTCAGCATGTCTGAGACGGAGCTGGGGAAAAAGTGGGACCGATGCCTGGCAGACAGTGCCGTTAAACTTGGTAAATATCCCAATGTCTTCCGCTTTTAGATACACTGTAATGTCCCCGAATACGGATGGAATAAGTAGCAGTTTGGATTTAGTCCACAGCTGTCATTGACTAGGCGAGAGGCTTACTAGCTAACATTAGCCATAAAGGGCTCTTAAAGGACATCTGAAAACGTATTTATTCTAATAGGTAAAATTATATGGGGACAAGTCCGCAGTTAAAGAATGCACCTTCGGTACTTTTGCCCCAACGTTACTCATAAATATATGCGTTTCCCTTAGATTTTGTTGTTGGAAATAACATAAGTGGTTACGCCTTTCTGAAAATGTTAACTTTGACGCGTCCTTGCTTATCGATACGTACACCATTGCTAGGACATAAATTAAGATGTTTTACGAGACAGTGTTGCCCACTCCTGAATTCGGCATATATAAAAAAACACCAACAAACATAAATTTTAATATCATGTAAACTCTCCTTTGTCTCGGCTTGCAACTAAAAAATGTTCCAGAACGAACATAATGCAACGTTAGCTGGATAGAAATGGCGTCAGGGAGCACTGTAAAGTTGAGTTCATTCATTGAAATAAGGTATTGCTCGACGAATCCCTGGTATTATAGACAAGTGGATCCTGTAATACCGCAAAAAAACTAAAACAAACCAAGTCTTCAGTCATGTACCTAACGTTTCTGCTAATAAGCAGAGTGCCGTGGAATTGTCATATGTTTCAATGGAGTTTGGTGCGATCAGCTATAGGACATGGGCATCCACGTCATACTGTAGCTGTGTTTTATTTTCCCCTCTTTTTTTCCAGGTACTGGACTGGGGTTAGGAATCGTGTTTTCAGTTCTGTTCTTCAAACGTAAGTAGTTTCAATGGCTTGTTGCTGTACTGCATCTTGAATCTTTCATTTCCCTCAGAGGTCCTTGAAAATAGGAGCAGAGCTAGACGTGATGGTCTGTAGTTACTGCAGCACGTACAAGTAGTTGTCTTCTGCTGCTGCTGGCAGCGAAACACTTTGTCTTTTAGGTAGGAATCGTCCTTGGAGTATTTGTTATTGTTTTTTTTGTCACAGTCTTAGGTAAAGGAACACAATATTCCGTGTGAATTTCGAGTATTTAGTGCTTTTGTTTGTGAGAGGAGCACCAACAAACACCCATCCTCGAAAGCATGCGAATATTGAAGTTGAGTAAGGAAAAGAAAATCAGACAAGGCGTCACAAACAAGAGTGTGACAAGGATTTCGCATGCCATCTCGTGTTTGTGTGTGTGTGTGTGTGTGTGTGTGTGTGTTGTTGTTGTTGTTTTAATTACACTGTGAAGTGCTCCCCTGTGTAAGAGCTAAAAGTACCTGTTCCATTTGTAGGCCACACCTGGCCAATTTCACTCGGCTCAGGAGCAGGACTTGGCATGGCCTATGCCAACTGTCAGAATGACCTGAGGTCACATTATTTGCTGCACAGAAGCGAAAAGGTTTGTTTGTGCAATAACACACACATGGACGCTGAAACAACTTACAGAAATGATTCCTTATCTCTAACTGAGAATAAATCCGTGTCATTGTTGTATGTAAATCCAGGTTTATGTAACTGATTTCCGTTTTCTTTAACAGGATTAATATAGCTGCAAGTCATCGAGGGACTGTCGTGTTTTTATTTTTACTTTTTGAATTTGTTCTTTTTGTTGTGTCTGTGGGAGAGTCTCCTTTTGCACTGTTCTACAGTTAGATCCTTGTCTCCCTGTTGAGCGACTCCGTGTCATTTGTATGTGCCTGATCAGGACAGTCTGTGTTTATTTAATAAAATAATCATCACAACAAAAATGATGCAGTGGTGATTCATTTTTCCTCATATTGAACTACTGGTAAGTAGTACACAAAAGCAACGTGATGAATTATGACAGGGTAAATTATACTTTGTGCACTCCAAGCTGTAATGGTGGTACTGGAAGGACTAATAGGGGTCAAGTGTTAATGCGGCTTTTGAAAAGGTGGGTTTTTCCGTTTTATTTCTGAACACAAGTGGGAGTGATTTGATGAAATGTGTCGTGGAGGAAAGCGGGTGGGCAGCATTGCAAACGCTGTCCCATAAGGTGGTGGGCTTGGTGTGGGTGAGAGGGGGGTCAGGAGGTTGGCAGCCGCTGATCTGATGTGGCAGATGACAGGGGCGTAGTGAGGGAAGCGATTAGTCAGTATTGAGGGGGCATGAAAATTGAGGTCTTCACATATTATGTTTAGTATTTGACAAGGCTTTTGAAATGCTGGAGTGCACAGGACTTTACCCCATGAATGCTTTTGTTTTGTTATTTAGTATTCAAGTGCTCCTGTTGGGAAGTGGATTATTATCTCTGCCATGTCACCTCGTCTGGACTGAGAATAATGTAGGAACGAGGTAAAGTGACTGTTGTTTTCCGAGAGTTGAACAGGGAATGTGAAATTGTTCACCAATGGTAAATGTGTGAGTCGCTGAAAAATATTTCACAACCTTTGGTCAAAATCTACTGTTGATGAACTGGCACTTAAATGTTACATATGTATCTGTGGGTTTTAATTAAATATTCAAATGTTGCCCGTACAATATATTCCGGGTTTTATTGTTTTGAAGTCGCATTGAAAACAAATAGGCTTTTTGACACTGACAACAGGAAAAAAAAGACTAATAGAGAGACAAAGCTCCACAGATTTATGTAAATTAATTATGAAATGCAAAATAATTGATTGCATAAGCATTTGCGCCCTTTACTCTGATGCATTTAAATGATCACGGCTGGCGCGTCCAATGGGTATCAAAGTGATCTGAGGTGAAACACACCTGTATCTGGAGTGACCAGCAGTTGTTCAAAAACTACATCATTAAGTCAAAAAATTATGACACGAATGCCAAAGGTTATTGAATTGGGAAGGATACAAGAACATTTCCAAGCAGGGACTGTAGTGTACACAAAAGCTGAATTATATCCAGTGGGATTCAGTCCTTTATAAATCATTAAAACAGGAAAAAGTCAAGAAAGGTGAGTTATTTTTATAGACTGGACCGTGCTACGTCTGCCCTGAAAAAGACAAATACATGGAAGATGACGCCTTTTAATAAGTCTGATGCTTACCACATCTCTAAATTGTACACATTCCATGAAAGCCAAAAGCAGGTAGAACGCACAAGCCTTATTGCAAATGCATCTAACTTTGAAGAAAAAGCAGTCACATCAAATCTTTGTCATGCTTTACAAATAATAGTTGTATCTCACCATGACCAAACATGGAAAAAGACCACCCACACCAATTGCTATGATGTAGAATTTGCATTTCTTGGCTGGGATTGTGCATGGTTATGCATTAAAAGCTCAATGCTTTGCCATGCTCCTTCTCAGAAGCCGTGCGCGCTCTCTGGCTGAGATGTGCGCTGGAGTGGCCGACACAGGGATTAACAGGAGCGAGGGGTATAAAGGCGGCGTTACAAGGACCGTGATACCTGTAGAGCACTTATGAACAGAGCCTTGCTTACAAATGACTGCTGCACAATTTTGCGTTGGTTTCTGCTCCCCTAAGCTGTTTCCCAGAATAAAAGGACTTGTGAAAGGCATGCAGAGCTGCAGCTCAGCAAAGGACTTTGACTTTCGGGAAGCTGTACAATTCCACTTCTGCGAGGTGAGGTATAATTCTAAGAATTGTTCCTTGTTCTCTTCATCTTTGGCAGTTTCTCTCGGCGGCACAGCTCTCGTGTGTCTAGTCGAGCTTATCTCTCCGTGTGCCCTCCTCCAGCGACTGTCATTGTGACATGCTCCTTCGAAACCCTCTCTCAGCCAACGAATGGCTCATTCTGGCTCTTAGCTGTGGATTAGGCAGGGATATGCTTGCCAGGATGGAGAGATGAGTGAAACTGTGTTGGTGATTTTTATCACTATTCTGGTGGCAGCGGAAGTAAGCCCAGGGCACCCGGACGTATTCCTGCCAAAGGGAGGTGGAGATATTTACCCATGGAGAACAGTCCGGTTAACCTGGACCGGGAGAGGGTTGGATGGCTTCTCAACACGAGACCTCAGTGGCTTCTTTTTATTCAACAATGTCCCTAAAGTGAGAGCTTTGGGCTGCAAAGGAGAACTGGAGGTGCCTGTGACATTTAGTAGTGCCTGAAGAGGAACCTTCGGGAGCCGGTTCATTGATTGTTGCCAACCAGCACCATGGTTGACACTCACTTGTCTGGTTCCGTTGGAAGCTACAACAGCACCTCTCCCGTCACCAGTGCTTGGAACATCAGCGGCAGCGGCCCGTGGTTGTTGGCTTTCATGCTGACCGTTATCATCCTCATGACGGTCTGTGGCAACATGTTGCTTATTGCTCTGGTGTTTGCCCATCGCTCTTTGCGCTGCACCTCAAACTGCTTCCTGGTGTCTCTGTTCCTGTCTGACCTAATGGTGGCAGTGGTGGTCATGCCCCCAGCCATGCTCAACGTGCTGTGCGGGGCCTGGGTGCTGTGGCCTGCCTTTTGCCCGATATGGCTTTGCTTTGACGTCATGTGCTGCAGTGCGTCCATCCTCAACCTGTGTGTGATCAGCTTGGACCGTTACCTCTTCATCATCTCACCGCTGCGCTACAAGCAGAGGATGACCCCACCTCGGGCGTTGCTCCTTGTGGGAGCAGCTTGGGGGTTGGCAGCATTGGCCTCCTTCCTGCCCATCGAGATGAAATGGCACAGCTTAGGCCACGGGAGTGGGCAAGCATCGGTTCCCGGGGTCAGCAGCAGCAACATCAGCTCTTACTCTGACACATTGTACCCAGCATCCTACTTTCAGCTGTCACCACCAGGAGGCCTTTCCTTCCAGTGCCGCCTGCGGGTCACCCTGCCCTTTGCTCTGGTGGCATCTGTGCTCACGTTCTTTTTGCCCTCCAGCGCCATTTGTTTCACCTACTGTCGGATCCTTCTGGCAGCACGGAGGCAGGCAAAGAGGGTCGCAGCCCTGAGTCACCCACCACACCCGCATCCCTCTCTCGGGGAACCTTCCAGGCCTCCTTCACCTGGGGTTGCAGCAGGACAAGCTCAGCAGGACGGAGATGACTGCAGTCACCAGGAGCCTCCTGTGTCACAAAATGTACCGGTAAGGAGGAGAGACCAACCAGTAAATCAAACCAGCCAGGACAGATACATACTTTATATAAAATATATAAGACATTGAATAAAACAAAGTCAAACTGAACAACAATTCCTGCTAAAAATGAGCAGTGACGCTAAAATAGTAGACTGGCTTAGCAGACTGAGAGTGGGAGTTGAAAAGGTTGATTCTGTGAGTGGATAATGTAGCACAAAGATAATAACCAAATTATAGTTGTCCATCTGTTTTAAGAGTTCTCAAGCATGTCTTTCGCTTGCCGTTTTTAAGGTTTCACATAATACTGTTCATGCCTACATCTCATTGCCGTTCCCTTAAAATGTAATTTATACTGTTGAAATCCACTCCTATGTTCAATATCATCTAAGTGCAGCAATTACAAACCTGGAAATGTGTATGATTACAGGCCACTGTGTGCTTCAAACGTTAAAATGAATAGATAAATAAAAAAACTTCAAGAATTTGGTTTTGGTTTTGCCAGCCAAATTTACATTTTTTTAGTTTCTGAGACCTGTAAATCCTGAGTTTAGACCCACTTGAATGACCTTGGAGTTTACCTAGTTTGGAAGTATATATCTGAAAGTATGACTAGCCTGGCCCAAACTGCTTTGTGTTCAACATTGCGGAGGCATTTTTGTCCCCCAGTAAACTAATAGGAAGTTGTGGCGATCAAGTGCATGTACCATGTAATCGTGCAGGTCTGAAAGTGTTTGGATACTTGTGTTGTGGCACTGCACTTAGGGTGTGGCTTTCTTAATGAAAAGGACCAGTGTGGAGGTTTACAGCCTTTCCAGTGAGGCTATTTAGTAACAAAGAAGCAATGACGTTACAATCGGACGCTAAAATGTAGTGGATCCCATCAAACATGAACCAACAGAGAGCAGTGGTGGAATGTAACTTAAGTAACATTTACTCAAGTACTGTATTTAAGTACAAATTCGAGGTACTTGTACTTTACTTGAGTATTCCCATTTTATGCAACTTTATACTTCTTCTCCGCCACATCTCAGAGGCAAATATTGTACTTTTTACTCCGCTACATTTGTCTGACAGCTATAGTTACTTTCCAGATTACAATTTTTCATACCCTTCCTGTCAAGCAAAAACCACGCATCTCCAACTGATTTCGACGTTGAATTTTTCTGATAAACTGAAGGATTAAGTGTTCCTTTTGTGGGTTGAGAAAATTCTATTACTTCTTAAGCAAAATAAACTATTTAAAAAAAACCCCCAACAACCTTGGATTAGCTGTAAAAGGCATTGTCACACAGCTGAAAATGGGGCTGTTTTTCTTAGCTCATGAAAAGTTGACTTTTTTGAGATACGTGGTTCTTACAGGACAGCAACGTTACAAGTATATGATGATCTTATAGAATATGATGCATTGCTGGAGATTACGCTACCCAACAGTATATAAAGCAGTTACATTTAGCTCAACCTTAAACATCTACAGCAGTAAAGCACAATGATACAAACCAATGAAAGGCATGCTGCACAAAATTGTGCTCGTATTTTTTGCTGGCTGTCTGCAAGGACAGGGAGAGGAGGAAATTTTTTTACTTTTCATGAATTTCAAACGCTATTCATCGTTATCAGGCTGTCAAGAGAACCAGAAGAGAAATAACTCTGCAAGCTAAATGTTTTGCTCGGCAGCCATTTTAACCCAAGAAGGTATAAAAGAAAAGTACAGAGGGAGGTGTAAAACCTGCCCGGGAATGTGAGAGGGAAAATCGTACAGCCAGTGTGTCAGATGTGCTGCCCCCGTTTGTGAGGACCAGAGCCACATAGTCTATCACGTTTTCCTGCAGTGAAACCACACACACACACCCCAGAACAGTCACTTCTAAATGAATTCTCAATCATTCCCACTACGTAGCTTTAAAATCATCTCATTGTTTCATTCTTCATGAATATTCCGTTTCAGCTTGTTCCAACTCTTCACTGAAGCCAAGCGACACTGGCACTAACGGTAATATTCAAACCTTTTGTGGCTGCACCATTTTGTCAAATGGAAACATTCTAGATGCGTTGCGCCTCATTTTGTACACATTTCGCCGAAAATTAAGCCCCGATGTTTGGCTTCTTTGGGCATTTTTAACAATCTCCACTAAAGTTTCACATCACATTCTGTTGGTTTCAATAGTGTTTCGGCTGCATGGCGTGAGTTTGTAATGACTGGCCCTCTGGTCAACGAAGTCTAGGGGGGTCATAACATAATTTTTTACCATAAAGATTCTTGAGGCATGAAAAAGAAAAGGGAGAAAAAAGAAAAAGAATCAAGAGATTAAATATTATATTTGATCAAAATTTTAAAGGAATCGTTTTGGGAAATGTGGAAAATGTGCTTTCGGCTGAGAATTAGATGAGAAGATCGATACCGCTCCCATGTTTGTGTGTTGGAGCTGAAGCCAGCAGATGATTAGCGTAGCATAGACTGGCAGCAGGGGGAAACAGCTAGCCTGAGTCTGTCCAAAAGTAGAGAAATTTGCCCAGCACTGCCTCTACACCCAACTAATAAACACATTATATCTTGTTTGTTAACCAATGTACACAAATGGAAATGTAAAAACATTAGTTTGGGTGTACACCCGAGGAATTGTACCAGCACAGAACCCCCTCGTTTTTCCACTTCAGTTGTTTTATAGATTTAACAAATATGGTATAATGTGTTCACCAGTAAGCTTCAGAGGTGGTGGTATAGGTGGATTTTGTTTTGCGCAGTGACAAGAGCCAGGCTAGCAGTTTCTCACTGTTTCCACCCTCTATGCTAAGCTAAGCTAATTCTACTCGCTCTATGCTATCGACCTTCTCATCTAACTCGGAGCAAGAAAGCGAATGAGCGTGTATAGCAAAATGAGGAACAATTGCTTTAAGTTAATTCATCAACTTGATAAAAAAAAAAAAACATGGACAGCTTCAAGCAAACAGCTAATTAAATGCATAAAGGTTAAATTAAAATAATGTCATTTGCTTGTCATAAACAGGTACGCAGAGCAGCTTTTTCAAAATACCAATGTAGGCAAGGAAGATTTACACTGCATCTATAATTCTAGGATTGACTATTTTATATTTTATACTCTATATTTCTACTGTTCTCTACTGTCCACAGCCGTCGGTGAACAGTGAGCGTGGTCTGGCTCACAGGCAGGGTCGGAGGGCACTGAAGGCCAGTCTGACACTGGGAGTCCTCCTGGGACTCTTTTTCAGCGCTTGGCTACCCTTTTTCATCACCAACATGGCTCAGGTCAGTAGAGGGACCAGGGGCTGACTCTATACCACAGATATGACGCAGAAATGCAGTCAGTGACAATACAAAAAATACAGGTAACATGACATACTGGCATCCACCTGATACGTCAAACAAATCCTGGATGTGAGATACATGATCAGATGAGCTGGAAGGGGCGATATAGCTTCAATATAGCCAGGTTGCCTTCACCAACAAGCCCTCTGCGAGCATTCTTTCTTCACTAGAACGATTTGCAACCATTTCCCTCACCATTTAAAAAGTCTGTGGTTGTTTTTGTGAATAGTGCTCCTATTCCATATATCGAAGTGACTCAGAGGTTGTTGTTTTTTGTGTGTGTGTGTGTTTTCTCCCAAATTTACATCTGTGGTGGGCACTAAAACAGTGTGAAATAAATTCAAAAGAGAGAAAGAAGAAAGAAAGAAAAACAACACTTGGATACCGGTCTATTTTTATATTGGCCAGCCTTGGCGTCACAGCCTTGCCAAGCTCTCCAACGAGGAAATAGATTGGCATTTCAGCGTTGTGTGGCTGACTCATTCCAAAACCCAGAAAACAACACGCCAGAGTAGTGTTTACAATTGGTATTCTTTTTAAGTCGTTGATTTTGATTTCATTAGCCTGAGCACACACAGTCATTACTCGGCGAAGCAACATGGGAAGCCATGAAAAACCCTCGGCAAGAGTCAATGATTGTCAGAAAACAGCTTAATCTAAAATGGTAATGACACTTGTCGGTTTTTTTTTTTTTTCAAGCTTTCAATGATCCAGTCATTTTGATTTCCCATCTGTGCCCTCTCACTTCTCCCCTGCACAACACAGAGCACAGAGACTCGACTGTGGCTGCACTCTCCTTCCTTTTCACACTCAATGTGGTGTGTGAAACGCACCCCTCCTTTCTGCCCCCCCCCCCCCGTCTCATCTTGATAGTATTGGAAGCTCTCCTCTAACAGCTGTCTCCTCCTTCACTGTCCTTCTCTAAACATAGTGGTTATGTTCAAGATCAGTGTTTTTTTAACAGTCTTATCTATTCCAGTCAGAGAAAACTTGATGTTTCATAAGAAAAAAACGAATGATGGGACAGCCTATGTAATTAGTGAGAAAGAAAATGTGTTGTCTTCTTTGATTCTTTTTTGGACTATCACACGACTCAGCTACTTCAAATCAAATGGGGCCCCAAAAGGCAAAGCAAATGAATAAATAAATCCAAAATGAATCAAAAAGAAATAAATACAAACACTGCCAAGGATACATAAATGAAATAATGGGCAACAAGTAAAGACTGTATTAGTTTTTATGTTTACTTCTTTATTTCCTTATTTATTCCTGTGTTTTTTTATTTCAGAGCTGTGCAGTAAATTAACTTCTGCTTCTTTCATATATTCTTCATTCTTTTGAAAGCTATAGGGACCCAAAAGGGAAACGGAAACTAACTAGATAAAGAAAACAAATAAATGTGATAAAAGCACAGTTAGCTAAAAATAAATATAACTTTTGCCAAAAAGCATAAAAAAATTGATGGGCAATAAATAAACTTAAAAAGAAAATGTAGTTCTTTGTCTATAATTTCTGTATTTTTTTATTTTCAGATGTATTTCTGTATTTCTTTATTTCGCCATATATTTTGCCACAAAATAACTTCTGATGCCTTAATGCCTGCAATACCTTTCACCCGTATTCAGGCAGTGTGCGAGTGCGTCCCCCTTGCACTCTTTGACGCCATCACCTGGCTGGGCTACTGCAACAGCACAATGAACCCCATCATCTACCCACTGTTCATGAGAGACTTCAAGCGAGCTCTGGGGAAGCTCCTGCCCTGCTGCTCGTCGCGGTCAACCAGAAGACCCTCACCGGTGCTCTCCCTCTCTCTCCGCAACTCAGGAGAGCCTAACGCTGCCAGCAACCCCACCTCTCCCTTGGCCTCTGACCCCACCCACGCCCCAGCCACTGCCACTGACGCTGTGAACCTGCTGGACGCCGAGCACGCTGGCATCGAGTTGCCACTGCTTCTGCCTAATCAGGTGGACACCCTGGACTGAATAGCAATTACGGCCATAAAGTCAGCCAATAGGCTATGTCAGGGTTTGTGGTGGAAAAGTGATTCAAGGCAAGTATTGGAGACTCATACAACAATTCCGTAAGTTAAGAGGTTTAGGCCTAAGAGAAATACAAAATAACCAAATTTAACATGATAGGCACCGAAAAATGTCTATGGACACATATTCAGTAAGCGCCACCCTTCTCCTATCTTTAATTGTGTGTTGCTTTCCAATGATGAAATACGGTTGAAGAAATTAATATAGGTGCATTACCAAAACAAAAAAAGTCAGGGTTAAGACAATTTGTAATTATCAGTGCTAGTATACAATGCAGCTAAACTCTACAGTAAGCAGCGCGTCACATTGGTATGTGTGGAATAGAGAAGAGAAAGGCCTTGAAGGCGACACATTCACTGAATTGCCCCCTGGCCATATGGAAATCAAATTACTGTGATAATATCCATGGCAACCAAGCCAACCGATGAAAATGAGAAGCACGAGTGGAACAGAGATATCACCTATTTTGTAGCCTCCTCTAAAAGCTGCAAAACACAAGTCATATTTACAGGTATTTGATCTCACAGCAAGTTTAGAAAATCAACTATGACACTATATACAGTTTGTAAAAAATCTTATTCATTTACAAAATTCTAAATTGCTATTAAATTAACAAAGTCTAAAAAAAGAATTCAGGGGTTAAACAAAGCAGTTCATTCAGGGGCTTTTCACTTGAGGCTGCCGTATGTGTGCATTGACTCTTTAGCCTTCTCTGGCGTGTCAGTATGTTGAGAATGGAATGAATATTTTCTCCAACAAAGCTTTGATGCTGGAAAAAAAAAAAAAAAAAAACTTGATAAGATGAGACTTTACAGGGAAGCAGCTGGTCTTGTAACATGCTCTTTACAAGTTTGGCTGCCTTTGTTTTTGTGTGTGTGTGTGTGCTCCATAGTCCAGTGTGTATCATCCCAGCTCCATGATGCGTGTTCACTGTCAGGGTCAGCCCCCTCCTCTACACCGTCACACGCAGTAAAGGCAGATGCCGTGTCATCATAAGTGGCCTTCTCCTCAGAAGCGAGTGGTAAATTGTTCCGGACTCCGATTTCACGCTCGGATTCTGTATCATTTAATGAGGCCAGCAGGTCTGAAATATCAGGGATATCCCAGCCGCCACCCATCTCGTCTGCCTCTGCCACCTCTTTCACGTCCCCACTTTCTTCAGTACGAGTTTCAGCCTCCTCAGCTTGGTTTCGTTTCTCAGTCACTTGTTGCTCATTGGGGGTTTGGTCAGGGATGTCCTCTGTTCCCTTTGTGATTGTTACAGGCTGAGGAAGAGCAAAGAAGGCTCCTGGGACTTCTTTGGTGGGAAGTCCTACTGCCACCAAGATGGTGTCCATCTGACGCATGTAGTCCAAGTGACCATTTACCTGGGAAGCAGAAACATTGTTTTACTGTCTCTGACAAAAAAAAGGATACATATTTCTTTGTAAATTATGATGTATCATTTCAGCTTTTTACAGAAAACATTTTGACTTTGTACAAATCTGTTCTTTTCATTTTTTTTCTTCTTGTATTGCAAATTTTTCTATTCCTCACATTACAAGACTAGATATATATAATGTGTATGGTGCTTCGGGCACATCAAGTATCTTTTCTTTTTACTGTTAAATGTTCAGTTGATTGAAATGTGAAACCTACGATGCTTTACCTGGTTCAACAAAACAACTTACCACGATAAGTACTACATGTTAAGGTTCGTGTGGTATCATGTTGATTTACAGGGTGGCAAAAAGGCTTTGCTGTGAACTGAAACAGACCAGCAGGGGCCTTACTTTTTTCTTATCTTTTAACTGTATTTAAACAAATACAACTGTCTCTTTTAAAATGCTAATTTAATTCTGCATTCAATAGCATTGCATCACAAAAAATACATCTCATAACATTTTATTTAAAGCTACTAGAAGCAAGTTTTGTATTAATTACTACAAACAATTTCTTCCCCCAAATCAAAGCTGCACTAATTGATATTTTTGTGTTACCAAAAGGTGAAATGCCTGTGTGTAATGCGAAAAGAATTACCACCAGCCTCTGTAGTTCCTCTCAGCTCTACAGTGTGTTTTTAGCATCTTCCAGTTTTGGTTTTTACGGCCGGCAACTTTGCCGTTTGGGTTCATTTTCACCGCTGCCATTAACCTTGTTTTCAGAAGCAGCAGGCGGCTGTTAAAAGTGAAAAAGCTCTGCTAAACGCACAGTACACTACCTGCTCAGCACCAAGCAGCAGGCAGACACAGTTGGAGACTAGCTGGTAAGTGGAGCCTAAAGAAAAGGGACCCGATATTTCCCCTTCAGGAATTGGTGAAGACCAAAACAGAGCTACACAAAGTGCTAGTGGACTAACATATCGCCAGGTCCAAATAAATGCTAATGTTACTGTGTCTCTGCTGGATGTGTTAATAGGCAGCTGTTTGCTAACATCATTATTGCCTTAAAAGCAAGGTGATAATATGTCAGTGTTGTGTTTACAGCTTGTTCTGCTTCCCCCAAGTGGCCAACAAAAGATCAATTAATACTTATTAAAGGGACACAGTAAGCAGTCACTAATAAGTCAATGATTTAACAAAGATTATTTCAGTTGTGGACCACAGCCTGCTTCCAAAACCTAAAAACTGGAATGTGTAGCTAATGGATACCCTCTGAAGAAGTATCTAATCAGAGACAAAACATTAGTGACTGAATGACTCGAGTGAACCTTCATAACCAACAGAGGCATGAATGTGGCAAACTTGCCGCACATAATGTGTAGTTTATATTATCAGTAGTGTCTGCTCATCAATTAGTCAATGATGCCTAACATTATTTAACAAACAAATGTGACATTTCTATGCTTGAAAAGTATCAATTTGAGGCGACTGCTGCATGTGGCCTTTCCTGAAAGGTGAAAACCACGAGATATCAAAGAATCTTCAGCTCATATGTACTTGAAAAACTATTCATTAAAGGAAATTTCAGTGGGCCTAATTTCAATATAAGCTCTGACTCACCACGGAGGAAAGATCCACATTGATTATACGCCGATCCTGGACGTTGATTGGCTGTAGCCCAGCAACAGACAGTTGTGCAGCTGAACTTCGGTACAAGAACCCCAGGAGCCAGTCCCCTCTGATAAGTGGATAGTCAGATACTATCATTTTATTCATGCAATACTTCAATCGCAAATCCTGCTGTCAGGAAAGTAGTTCCTGAATCCACTGCAGCCAAAACACTGGATCCCAAATATACAATGATTCTATACAAAGCATGCTATAATGCAACCATAAGCATTTACTGTGAAAATGTAAACATTTTACTCCATGCACACTGCAGGATAGAGCTCTGTTAGATTACCTGCAGTAGCCGTTCACTATTTTTCCAGCCACTACCCTGGTCATTCTCTCCCAGGCCTTTTCAGAGCCGTCCACAGGGGCCCCCAAGAGGACGACATCCTCCACTACTCCTTCACTACCTGAAGAATGACAACACAGGGCTCCATTAGTTTGTCAGAACAATGTAAAAAAAGAAAGGAAAATGAGAAACTGAATTAGGTTAATCACGGTTCAATTTCACAAGGTATAACCACATTTAAATGCTTAATATTTAGGGCCATCATCATAACAATTCTATTGTGCTTAACCGGTGGCTTAAGTAGAAAAGACGAGGATAAGCGAGGCTTTTTAAAAGTCATGACATCAACCCTGGAATGTCTTACATAGAACATTTTGAAAAATAAATTGAGTTTTTAGTAAACAGTGAGTGCAAGGAAATCCAATTCCAATGCATAATCAAAACATGGTTCATCCACAGACGGGTCATGTCACCTTGGTCATTGGCAAGCTCCTGTAGACAGTAATAGATAACTCTGGCCCCAAGACTGAAACCTATGAGACTGACAGGCCGCTTCCCCTTCAAATACAGAAAGAAAGAGAAGACATGCACAATTCTTGAGTAGCTTTCATCCTCCTAGCGTTTACATTGAAAGTTTTGTTCTAATATCCTAGGAGTACAATCAAAAAAACAAAGAACAGAAACATTATGGTTGAAGTTGAACTAATGCAGTCAATAATGTGTACATAAAATGTACAACTAACCCTTCCAGAGCAACAGCTGACGCAATACTGTGGTACACTAGGGTAAAGTGTGTCTTTTAACAGAGGTAAGAGGTAGTACGATACCTGCTGTCTGCTTCTCAAAACCTGTGCCAGGTGTTTCCCCACCTCAGCTGAGCGGTTCAGACAAACGCACCAGGGGTTGTCAATGACGCTGGCTGCCGCAAGCAAAGACGCGGGCCACGTCAGAGCCGCCACGATGCCTGGACAGTGTACGGATCAACGCAACAAAAAAGGATAATAGCTACATAACGCAGTTGGAATGGTTGAACAGAAATCAGGTCATTACCTGCGATCAATGCTACAACAGCATTGACCTCACATCTCATATCGCACATCCCAAGCATGAAGCTCAGAAAATAGAAAATATCTCACTACAAGCGCAAGCACTCCTGTTTCCAAATACACACCCACTGAAGACTAAGGGCTTCCTGCATGACCATTCTCCTACCTGAGAGCACGGTGTACTTGAGCGCTTCCTGGGCCACCATGCTGACTAGCCCATCCAACAGAGAGGCCATCGCTGAGCCCAGATCCCTGAGGAACCGTGATTCCCACACCAGGCAATACTGTTCCCCGCACACGCCCAGGCTGCCCCACGGGGCCTGGAAGGAACCTGGGAGACAGCGGTTGTGTTTTTACCTGCGGAAACGACTAAGCAGCACTTATTTTTTTTGCCATTGTATGTGAAGAGGATGCTAAGCTTGTTACTGAGTGTATTTTTTGGTGGGGGAAGAGAGCTGCGTGTTTTATGTAAAAGCAAACCTTAAGTGGTTTGTTTGCATAACCTCAGGTGGACACTACTGATATAGTTCTAGAACATTATGTGCAGAACTTTGCTCAGCATTACCACGTAACAGGAGCTACAGCAGCTGATGGTTTACCCTTACTCCAACTAAGACACCTCAGCTCCTTCTCCATACACTTAAGCTCATTCAAGTCCTTACAAACTCTCATTTCAACACATTTGCTTACACTAAATGTTGCCCCCTTTATCCCTTTCCTACTATAATTAATTAATACAATTTTTTGCTCTGATTTCATCACACACATTGTACATGTCCATTGTAGTTGTATGGTTATGTTCAGTTATCATGCCATGATGTCAAACACCTCTGAATGCAAAATATTATGCCAAAAAAAGACAGTCCTATCTGCTTATTTTATCCATGAAAATGTTCTCAATTCAGTTTACAGAATATGTACTATTCCGGGATATATATCGATATTGTGATACAAAATGACATATACCATGACAGTGGATTAACCCTATTACCCACACCTAATCATTGAAATTGTAAGTGGTTGTAGTGAGACAGTAGAAGCCATACTTACTGTATTTACCGCTGCAGAGCCAACCTGTCACTGCGATGGTCAGGTGAAGATGCTTCCCGGAGCTCAGTGGCAGGAATTCAAATTCCTCTATCGCCCCAACACACTTATTCATCTTATAGCCTGGAGAGGCAACGTATGGAAACGAAATAAAGGTAGAGAAGAGCAAAAATCAAAAAGAAGATGAGAAAAGCTATAGATGTAAAAATTAGGGAACAGAAAGAAAAAGGTGATAAATGTGTAATTATCAATTTCTGTCCAGATTCCAGAGATGATAACTTCTTTCCGCACACAGTCACGTGTCATCCGAGGCTCTTACCAGTCAGTCCAGCTCCTGCTGCTCCAAACAGGGAGGCCATGATTGCAATGCCAGTGGCTGAGCCCAGAGCAGCAGCCCCCCCAGCCCCCAGCACAGCACTGGCCCCTGCTGCCACCAAGGGGGCTGCCAGCCCACCTGTCACACCTGGCAACGGCACAAAGAGTGCTGTCAATATAGAGAAAAGCTAATTCTATGGAAGGAGAAATACAACTCGCACATAGTGTTGGGTGAACTGACGAGCAAGATGCAATCTTCATGCATTATTCTGATAAGTCTTAACTCTACGGGGATTTAATTATCACATAAGATACCAGATGTCCATTTAAAGTTTTCAAAACCATTTGAAGCAGGAATAATCACCGATCAAGGTTCCTCCACCCACAGAGGCGAGTCCAATCAGCAGGTAGCGTCTTAACTTTCGCCCCCTTTCTCGCCTCAGCCGCCGCGAAGACTCCTCACTAATGGAAGCAGAGTCAGGCAGATCATCTGTTTTACTTAAAATGTTCATTGGCTCTAAAAATAAATATGTCAAAGGCACAGCTTCGGGTTCAGTATCTTGCTCAAGGATGCTTCGACACATGGCTGGGGGAAGCCGGGATCGAACCGGCGACCTTCCAATTGGTAGATGACCCACAGCCGCCCCTACTAAGGTTTAAGGTTTTTAACAGCTCTTTCAAACTAAATGAAATTCAAAATTATTATTAGTGTAAAAGAGTCATCTAGCATACATCCTTCCGTGAGTCTACTAGCCAACCATAACTTACTCGCTCTCTTCTCCTCCTTCCCTCAGCCTCTCTCCCAGTGTTTCCTCAAACTCCTCCAGCTGCTGCGGAAAGACTCGTAGCAGACAGCAGACGTGGCGGATGAGAACCCTCGCTCTGGCATCATACTGGCCTGGGTACATGGCAAACCATGAAAGTTATAAAGGAACAGGCTGCTTATATGAATTCACTCCAACTTAAAGTTGGTAGTCATTAATTCATCCAAGGACTCTTACCGTCTTTGACAGAAAAAGACACCAGATCCTGTAACACAAAGTGAAAGCTGGTTATAATTGGGGTTTTTGTTCAAATTACAGTTCAATCTCATCGCATCCTCCATTAGAGTGAATAAAAAGACCTGTATGATGGGGGTGGCCCCAGCAGCCAGCAGCGTTTCGGCCTGAAGGGTGGAGAGGAAGGTGTCGGAGCCCTCGAAGCCCAGGCCTGACAGGAAAGCCCCCATAACTGGCATCACCGACTCATCCAGGTCCAGCCAGCGGACCAAGCCCTGTAGATACTGCTCCCTGAACACACTGAGAAGCATGCAACTGCTCATCTCCTGATAACAGTTCAGTGCAAAGCATTATTATTCACAGGCTAGTTACAAAGTTATTATTCCAAATGGTTATTCACACACGCAAGAACAAAGAGCTTTCAGAAATGTTTCATCTGTGTTGAAATAAATCAATAAAAGACTAGTCCCCGGGACTTCTTGGAGGTTCTAACTGGCTATTGCCGCTCACTTTTTTCCAAAATTCAAAAGCAAACCTTTGAAAGTTTCCAAGACTTCTTGAAGACTGGATAAGAATCCCTCTCTTACCCACTTAAATTTTTACCTTGGTGGATGACCACATGCACAACTGCATGTGCCAAGTCCAAATTTGATTTTGTAATTTGTATCATTATGGAGGGCCAAGGCCACTTTATCTAGAAGCCATATGTAACAAAAATATAATCAAATCAGAGGTGTATTCAAGACCAGCATCCCCTCTATACTGTGTTTGTTGAAAAACTGTAGGTGTGATAGTTAAATCACACTGACTAAATATTCATATACAGTCACTCATCCCTTTAATAATATGTTAGGTGGAATTAGAGGAAGGTGGATGGTAGGTTTTTAGCTTTCCAGAAGCAAAACTTTAGTTCTTAACACAATTACTCATGGCAATGACTACATTGATCCTGGAAGAACAGACGCAGAATGTCATGATCCTTCACAGCTCTGTTACCTGTTTTCAGGTCCAGTGAACAAGTGGCCCAGAGAGACACCACACAGGGCAGCGTATGCAAAACGGCCCTGTTCAGTCAGCTGTCCGCTGATCATTTTCTCTGGGCTTTGGTCACATGGGGCAACTTGTGTGGCTCCTGCCCCACCTGGGTCTAAGGTGATAAATGGACAAAGCTTAATTATTAACTTCAAGGTTGCAGTTTGATTCGCACACATCATAGAATAACACAAATACATGTGGCACAGTACGACATATTAACGACACATTAATCATAAGTAAAAAACCCTCAGATATATCGTATTTGTAATTACAGACCATGTGCAAGAACGTTGATTTTTTTCTTCTTCAAATGCTGTTTGGTGGATCACTTAGGGTAAAGTGTCATGCCGAATTTACCACAAAACCCCGATGATGGATATGAGGTCTTATGACATGTTCCACAAGATATTTTACCTATGAGAAATGTGCCACTTTTAGACTGGCCGATTTTACGAGTGTAGTTTGGTTCGCTAAATTAGCTAACGTTAACGTAACGTTACACGAAACTAGGTTACATGGAGTCTAACGTTGTGCTGATGAACTGACCTGAATTCAACAGAAGAGGCTGCTAAAATGTGTGCGACCCGCGTGATTTGTTCAACCTTCCATTTGGCTACAACTTCAAATAAAGCCAGTGTAACTTAACCGCTGCACTTCAACAACACACAAACACCCGAGTTAACATTAGCTGCTACAAACAGCTGTCCGCTACTGGCCGCAACATTACTGCCTTGGGCGCTTAACTAGCCTACGGTTCAGTGGTAACTTAACTCATAACTTCGTCACAGTAATAACTTACTTTACTACCACCCTGGGGAAAATAATAAACGACTTCAAAGTGGTACCTGGAACAAAATTGGTTTCCGTACTGCTCTGTTTTTCCTCCATGTCCATAGATGTCTAAACTCTCTAGAGTAGACTGAACTTTAGTTGCCTTCAAGTGTTCCTCCTGAGCTCTGACATCTGATAATTATGAAGGGGAGAAATGTACATTGGAAACACGTTTGGTGATATTATTTATTTACTTTGGGAAAGCTGCTGTATACATCGCTGTTACCACCAAACGATAATACAGTTTCTAAAATGTCGCTTCCTGTGTAACGATAGAAAAAACTTTTTGGAGTCGTTTACGCGGTTGTTCAGGATAAAATGTTAATATTTTCGACGGTGTGTCAAGGCATCATTTGTTTGCAAACTTTTGAGTGACGTAACTTCCACGTACGCTTAAAACAGAGCAGGGGTCTAATCACGACTGAAATTTTTTTGACAGTTTTTGTCAGAGAAATTGATATTAAGTTGATAAATTACACATCTTTAGGCCAAGAATGCGCAGTTATGTGTCGCGAGAGGCTAAATCAGAGACTCCGGGTGCTGGTTTCACTGATTAGCGCTAGTACGTCAAACAGAAGAGGAAATAACCAATGAAATGCTCTACAAGATCCAAAATCAGAGCCACTACAACTGTTGGCCAGTAGGTGTGAGTGTAACATTTATTTTCTGCAATTCTGGCTCCACAACCCTGATTGTAGCAAGTATTATTGTTGTTCACTTCAATTAGCTGGATGCTCATTATTCTAAAATGTGGCAAAATGCCTCTGTTAAATTTAATAGTATAACATGCCTTTTCCATTTGATCACCCTCTTACTGGCAATAAGACCAGAAAGATGCTTTCTCTCCGATGCTCGATGACAGTACATCAGAATGAGGACGGAATAATCAAAGATACAGCTTCACTCAAGGAGATGGTCATGGAAACACACTGGAATCATTTGATTAGATGTTGCCGGTGGCTAACAAGGCAACAGAAAACGCCATTGTTAAGTGGTGTGTGGTTAATACATGGATTTTAAAAGTGACACGGGTCACAAGCATAAAGAGAGAACAGCAAGGGACACTTACAACAGACCAAGGTCAATGCATCTGGAATTACAGGACTTTAATGTGATTCTGTGTATAATAGTATAGTTATTACAGTACATTATAATAAAGTATACTTCAGTATGTGTAGTGTAGTGTAGAGCAGAAGGCTATGTGTAGTAAGATATAGTATGTGTAGTATTGTATAGAACCGTATGTGTAGTATGATAAAGAATAGTATTATATAATATAGTAAAAAAAATGTTAAATATGTATAGTAGTTTATAGTATATAGTGTACAGTGATAGTATGTATAGTATATTAAAGTATCATATAGTACAATATGTTGAGTATGATATAGTTTAGTATTATATGGTATAGTATGTGTAGTATGGTATAGTATAGTAGAGTATAGTACAATATGTTTGCATGGTAAGCGTCAACCCATTTAGTTTATTTTAGTTTACTGTCCTCCTAAATCAAACAGCTCCTTTATTACTGAGTGCTCAGACCTGTTGTCAGTGACCATGTAAAACATGACAGTGTTATCGTTCTTGGTGATTTTAACATTCATGTGTGTTGCTAAAACAATGTTTTAGCTGGAGAGTGTGTAAATCTTTTACAATCTTTTAACTTTGTGCTTCATGACACTGGGTAGACCCACATCCAAGGTCACAAACTCAACATAGTGTTAACCTTCAGTGTAAATATGGTTGATCTATAAATTATCGTTGTGTGTTTTTCTGACAATTTTAGCTTTTTTGCAGATGTGTCACTAAATTCTTAAAGGTTGCATGAGGGATTATAATACTGCAGTTAAAGATACAAGAGCAAATTATTTCTCAACTATTATCTCCAGCAACCACCATGATTCTAGAATCCTGTTTAGGACTATTACCATGTTGTTGGTGCCCCTCAGAACTCTGACAGGTATGCTTCTCCCTAACTTTGTAACCAGTTTTGAACCCATTTTAAAGTCAAAGTTGATTTCATCAGCTCAACATTCCACAGCAGTCAACCCCTCGTGGGAACTCCTAAGTCTAGGACATTAGTAGAACCCACCTCAAGCCCATCTATTGGCTACCTCTCCTCAAAACAACTTCTCAAAAAGAGGACTTCATTTTATTGTCCTCTACCTGCCCCTTGGACATTTTACTAACTTCATTTTTGAAAGAGGTTCTCCCCCACCTTTTCCAACCTATTTTAAAACTGCTTTGGTCTCTCCCCTCCTTAAAAATACGAATCTAGACCCCACAGCTCTTAAAACCAATCTTCAAACTCCCATTTCTTTCCTTATGACCAAACAATCTCTTTGAACATCAGGTTTCCGTGCCATTCACAGCAGAGAAATTGTCCTCCTGAGGGTGAGCAATGACCTCCTGTTGACGGCCTGCTGATTCAGGTAACTGCTCAATCCTGGTCCTCCTGGATTTGAGCTCTGCCTTTGACACCATTGATCACACTGTCCTCTTAAACTGTCTGGAGGACTGTTTAGGCATCTCTGGTGTTTCCCTTAAGTGGTTCACCTCCTATTTAACTGTTAGACATTTTTCGTATAGGTGATTTTGTGTCATCCCTGGTTCCTACCCACTATGGCATCCCCCAGGGTGCAATTTTAGGTCCCATACTCTTATCCCTTTAAATGCTCCCAATGAGTGACAGCATACGAAACCATAACATAAAATTCTATTTCTATGCAGACGACACACAACTCTACGTGCTGATCAAACCGCCAATTGCGTAGCAGACATTAAAAGCTGGATGTCAGACCACTTTCAGGCTGAGATTGATATCCCTGGTCCACTGGCTTCCAATTTAAAGCCAGCTGCCTGAAATCTTGGTGTAATATTTGACTCGACTTAAAACTACACCACCACTTGAAAAAGGTTGTCCAATCCTGTTTTTAGCAATTACAGAATATCACCAAAATCAAATTGTCATTCAGTGATCTGGAGAAGGTTGTTCACACGTTTATCTCATCACGTCTCAACTAATGCAACTCCCTGTACACCTGTCTCTCTCAAAAGTCTCTCCATTGCCTCAAACTCATATAAAATGCTGCAGCTTAGCTCTTAACTGGCTCCAAAAAATATGACCATATTACACCTATTTTAGATTCCCTACATTGGCTACACGTGTCTTTTAGAATCGATTTTAAAATACTATAAATCACTTTTAAGGCCCTGTCTGGTTTGGCACCTCCTTATATCTCTGAGCTGCTCTCCCCTTATGACCAAACGTGCTGCCTGAGATCTTCAGGCAAAACTCTGTTATCTGTTCCAAAGTCACGACTAAAAACTAAAGTTGACTTCAAGGTGCATTTGCTGTCAGAACCCCCGGACTTTGGAATGCCCTGCCTGAGGAGATCAGATATGCTGAATCTGTGCCCCATTTTAAATCACTCTTCAAAACACACTTATAAATTGTTCTTCATATACAGTACGCACCACCTTTTCTTATACACTCTCTGACCACTGCTCTGTTGATCTCTGACTTTCTCTTGGGTATTTTCAGACTGTTTGGCTGCTCCTCTTCCATTCCCTTCCCATCTGCTTCATCAGCCCCAATTTGCTGTATATATTTGGCACCTATCCTATCTTCCTTCATGTTTCCCAGTCTGAATTCTATGCAATGACAAGAGAGCAAGGCAAATACTGGAAAAGTGTGCAAGGGCGGATTAAACTTCCACAAGGTCTTTGTGTGGAGGAACTGTTAGGACATGGTGGGAACTTTGTCAAAATAATATCCTGGCCTTGTCACAGAGGAATCTCCAAACCTACGTGTGCTGTATTTGTCTGTCTCTGAAAGGCATCCTGTTTATACAGCCTACTGAATGTCTCTAGTGTATTATAAACAAGACTTTATATGTAGCAAAGCCCCAGCTTGATTGCAGATGATATACAATAGTGGTTCTTTATTTGGAATTTTTTTCTTGCATAGTATGAACAATGATTTATAAATTAAACACAGCAAATACAACATACAACTAACTATTGATGATATACAGATAAGATGCATTGTGAGAGAAGAATTGTTGAACTCATGTAGGACCCATATGTGTTCTCCTTTCAAAGGCTTGACCTGTTCAGCTTGCCTAGACTTGTAATCAGGAAAAAATAAAAGTCCGGAGTCTGACTTTGAAAACCTTGAGTGTTGAAAAGCAGAGATAGAAAAGATAATATGAGGTGAACTCCTGCTGTACCTTACATAAAACTCAGGCAATTTATACACCTGTGCTTAACGTCGCTGGTAAACAGTATTTACATTTCTGCTGTTATTAGTACATTGCCTTGTGTAGCTATGGTGGCATTAAATTAACAGTTTCTACAAAAGTGTCTTGAAATGTATGGTTACACTCTACCAGTATTTTACATTACTAAATATTGCTTGGACTGCAACACTGTGAAAATAATTCTATATATCAAACTTGAGTTTGGAGCTGCAACAATTAATTGATTAGTTGATCGACAAAAATATTAAACTATCATAATAATCAATTAATCGTTTCAGTCATTTTTCAAGCAAAAATGTCATATATTCACTGGTTTCAGCTTCTCAAATGTGAGGATTTGATGCCTTTCTTATATGATAGTAAACTGAATATCTGTTGGGTTTTGGACTGCTGGTTGGTTAAAACAAGCATTTTGAAGACGTCACTTTGGGGTCTGGGAAATTGTCATTGGCACATAATGGGCAGCTCAACTTGTGTTTATATTAAACATGTTTGCAAATGCATACATCCCTTGCCATGCAAATATTATTTTCAATTTAAAGCCACAGCATGTAGATTCTTAAACTTTGTGCATTTGGCAACCCCAGTGGAAATATAAAATATTACAGACAAACAAAAACATATACCAACAGAATAATTTGAAAGCTGATCTAAACCTGTTGTTGCCCGTATCAAGTACAAAGCGATGCTCTTGGCCTACAAGACCACCGCTGGTTCTGCGCCAAAATATCTTTGCTTGTTCATACAGACCTATGCTCCTGCCAGGATCCTGTGCACTGCAAACAAACGACGTCTGGTGGTACCATGCCAAAAAGGAATAATATCACTCTTGCGCACCTTCTCTGGATCCGTTCCACATTGGTGGAATGATCTGCCTGCTTCTACAAGATCAGCAGATTCTGTTACCACCTTTAAAAAGCACTTGCTTCCGTCAACCCCTAACTGACAATCACTAGCTTCTTCTTTCTTTCTACCTCTTTTAAAAAAAACAACAACAAAAAACCCTTCCTATGATTAGCTTTGTATACTGTGCTAGGCTTTAATCAGACTAGTTTTTTGATGCACTTATGCTTTTTGTTACCTTGTGTTGTTATAATTGCTTCCATTGTCTTCTTCATATGTAAGTCGCTTTGGATAAAAGCGTCTGCTAAATGATTAAATGTAAATGTAATCACATAAAAATTCTACACATAGTGGCTTTAACTACTCAGTTGATACACCCTCTAAATACTTGTATTCTTCCAGATTTTTATTGCTTCTCATCATCTAGCCATAAGAGATGGAAGATGGGTCTGAAAACTGGAATATTTTCAAATCCTTAGACTGCTCCCCTGATTGTTTTCTTCTGTTTCTGTGACATTCTTAACAGTAATGGCTTTCAAATGGACCACCATAAAGATATTTCACCCATTCAGTTCACCACAAAAATACACATTGCTGATGTCATCTACCAAATGTCAACTTTTCAGTAGCTAAGAATAAAGTCCAAGTGGTCAGAAAGTAAGTTGTGATGCCACATCCCAGACTTCAAAATTAAATAAGTCTACAGCCATGCTAGCGGCTTGTGAGGCTGTATTTTGGTACAGTGGTGCTTTGAGCTAAATGCTAATGTTGTCAAGCTAACATGCACACCATGACAATACTAACATGGTTATGCTTAGTAGGTGTAATGTTTTCCATGTTCACCATCTTAACTTAGTGTGTTAGCATTCTAAAATTTGCAAATTAATGCTAAACACAAAGTATAGGCAGATGGGGATGCCATTAGTTTTGTACGTATTCTGTCATAAACCAAAGATTTAAATTTAGACCTGACCATGGCAGTAGATAAAAAGTCTGGGGAACAGTAAAGTTATTAAAATTCATCATTTGAAAGACTTGAATGCATGTACCATCATGGCAATCCATCCAACTGTTGCTGAGATGTTTCAGTCTGGACCAAAGTGGTCATCCCTAGAGCTATGTGTGGCTGATAAAAAAGAAACAGGTCAGAGATTATTAAACAAGTTCTTTGAAGCTTTGTCAATTTTAGGTATACATTACTGCCTCACAATCACGTTAGTGTTTTCACCCACATAAAATGTATCAAATTTTCCATAAGAAGACAAACTCTTTAATCTAACCAGCAGCCTCACACATCACCCGTCGTCATCGATCTCCCTTGGGCCAAAACTCCTCTTCCCTCTTGTACTTGAGCTATGTCACACAACCTGCCAGTGTGTGTGTGTTTGTGTGTGTGTGTGTGTGTGTGTGTGCTCAGTCTTACAATGGATTACTCATTGAAAAGCAGACAGGCAGACAGGCAGAGCTCGCGCCAGACAAGTTCAAACACAACCCCCCCCCGGTCTCCCCACTACCATATCTCTAACAGACAATGTCAGGTTTCTTCTCCTTTCCGTCACTTTGACACTCCACAGGAGGGGGGCTGAGTGAAAGACAGAGTGGACTGCATGACCAGTGGGGCACTGGAGAGCGTGTTATGTGTGTGTACAGGTAAAAAGAAAGAGCAGGAAGTGGGAAACAGATAACAAAGAGGGGTTGAAACATTGAGCGCGTGTGCAGAATTAGCCTGGAAGTGAAAGGGAAAGACTTAAGTGGGGAGGTATCTGAGTGGAGTGGCAGGTGATTGTGATAATTGACAGGATGGGCCGGACACAAAGGTTGTCATCCGTCTGTCATTAAAGGACAGGGGTATTTTCATCACACCTGGTGAGATGTTTGAGTAAAAGTTTGCACCACAGAATTTCAACCTCTCCATTAATCCTGGCCTGATATGTCTGCAGCACGAACACCAAGATGATTTGACCAGGTGGGGGGATTGTGGCTTTTGAACCATATATGAGCCTTTGTGTACATTTTATTTGTGCACTCCTTTAGAGCTAGCAGATACAAGAAAGGGGGTGGCACTGATGGCTTTCATAGGTTGCCAGGTCCTCCCCCAAGTCAACCTGCCCTAACAGATTCCACTGCGGATGCACTTGTAATTACAACACATCCCTGCTTCTTTAGACCTTCAGACATACCAAAAAAGTGACTTCAGCTAGATTTTGTGTATGTACGCATTGGGACGCGTGTGCGTTTATACTGTATTATGCATGCATGCATGCGTGTGCACCTCTGTTAGCGTACATGTGAGGGCTTGTGTGCGTGCTTGTGTCTGTGTGTTTGTATAGTATGCAGGAGTGTTGCTAAGGGTGGAGGGCAGCTGGGACAGCCGAGGAGGGAGTGAGGAGCAATAAGAGGGCGCGGAATTACAAAGGAAGGGGAGAATGGAGAATCCAGCTGCTGTCCACTGTGGCCAAAACACTTCAGAGAACCAGCTGAAAGGAAGATGGTGAAAGCGAGAAAGGACACTGACAGGCCTGCTACATTAAAAACTGTTTGGGGGAGGGATGATAGGAGAAAAAATGGAAAGAAAATAAAGGATAAGAAGAGATATGATTAGAGAACATGAGGCAGGAAAGAGAGGAAAGGATTTATTAGAGTCCTTGTGATGTGAACACAGGCACAAACACAGTTTCAGCACAGTACTGGATTGTGGTTTTCTGTGTGTTAGAAACGCCTGTTACATCCAGCCAACTGTAGCCTGCCATCCTCCTTCCCACAGGCTTGGAGAACTCTGACATCAATGAGTCACCACCACTGACCTTTCTCATGTAATTTCTGAATAAGTGGGTCTTTAGTATTTCTCTGTTTATAGCAAGCATTAGAGACTTTTTGAGCAGTTTGTGCTTTTACATGGACTTCATTTCATACAGTACAAGAGAGCACTTGGCTCTGAATGGAATTTCCTTTTTATATTGCTGAACTTTAGTCAACAAAGCATAATACTCTCAGTTACTCTATTTAGACATTCTGGAAACAACCAGTAGAGGCTTTCCAGAGGACTTCAGGCTCATTAGGGGTAAAGTTTCTCAAATGCCGCTGGAGTCAGACCCTACTGTGCTGTTAAAATTACCCATAAAATGTTCTTTCAGTGAGCCTCTTCATAAATCGTGGGACTCTTTACCTCAGGTGCTAGATGTATTTAAAGCTTTGAACCTGCACTGTGAGCCCGCCATCTTTTCAAAGATTGTCCAACTTTCACCCGATCAGTTTGTGTTCACACTGAGCCAAACAAGATAAGTACATTTATCCACTATCAATAAATGATGTCCCACTGCCAATCCTCAACACAATGAGACCATTATCTGAGCAGACCTCTCAAGAGGAGCTGAGCCAGCCATGGAGAGAAGCTCAATCAACCCGACAAGGCAGAACCAGAGGCAGCCTGTGACATTTCACTGTGGAAAATTGCTGTGGGTGTTGGCCTCACCAGTGTGGAGACTGACTGTCGATTATTGCAAAACAGATGTTCTAACTAGCAAGATGGACCTAGCTGTAAACCCAGTTTACTCCAAGACAGTGAGCAGACACGGGTGCTCCTTGTCCAAACTTAAATATACGCTGATTTATTCTGTGAAAGCGCGGTCCTGCCTTGAACTGGATGGTTGCTTGTGTTTAATGTAACTTGTCGTATTTGTTTAGGAAAAGCGAAGACTGAGCATTTCCCTGGATGCAGTTAGGTATTGACTTCTTGTAACGCAGGGAGATAGCAACAGTGTTCGTCTAGAGGCAGCATCGTATCGAACCAAAATTTTATTCTAAATATTTGTGTCTCAGATTGGAGTTCCCCACCTATGCACTTTCTGCCAGGTTTTAAATAGAAAACAAAATGTTCTACAAGTTAAAGGCTTAGGAAATGCCTTCATAGACTCAACTTAAAAGACACAATCCGCTGTGGACATACACAGGATGCTGATCACAGGAGGCAGGAAAGTACCACTGACAGAGGACCGGAAGCGTCAGTGTTGCTCAGGAAGGCAGTGGGCACTTGGCACATTTCTGGTCTCCTGCACATCCCAGTGACGGGAAATCCCTCAGACTTCCCTGTCTCTATTTTGAGTTAATGACTTTTATTCATGTGTTGTGTCAAACTCCACTACGCAGGAGGCAAAGAGCGTTCTTGGCTATGTGTATGAGAATGCTTGCCTGTGAAAGGTCCAAATGTAAATTCTGTTAAATATTTAGTTTGTGTTTCATCTCTCGGATTTATCTCTATTTTTGATCGCTCTCAAAACCTGCATCACCCTTGTTCCTCTCCCTAATCTCTCTTTCCTTAATCTGTGTTTCATCTAGCCTCTCCTTCTTCATCTTTTACATCTTTACGATGCAGTTTCTTTCACTGAGAGAGAGGCAACATATCTGCTTTTGTTCCTCAAATCTGCACAAAAACCATGGTTTGCTATCAACCAAACCTCAAATACCATAGACTGGCAGAGAGGAGCAAAACATTGGCAAATATAGATCTGTGGAATTCACTTGACCACTGACAGTAGCATTCCAATATGTCGCCAAACCCTCTGCAGCCAAACCTTTAAAGGTTAATTACAAGAAGGCTGCTATTATGGGCCAAAGTTATAAGAGACTCTATAAGAGGCTTTAACTCAGGCTGCTTTAAAGAGAGTTTCAGGCTTCAGCCCCCTCCCAAAGGATGTGCTGTTTTTCTTTATTTCCATGTTATCACATCCTCAATGTTGTGATTAATGGCATAAACTCTTCCAGTGCCTTGATGAGATCTCACTATTTTTGCCTCTCCTCCCGTTCCTCCTACTCCCTCTGCTGCTGCCTTGCCCAGAGCTAAATGGTCAAGTTTACCGTGCTATTTTTTTTTTTCCCCCTTTCAAGGACTTTTATCTGTCACTCTAGCAGGACTACGGTGGTATGTGAAAATGTGCAGAAACAGATCACTGTTCAGGTTACAGTGGAGACAGGGCACTGGCATGAGACTGTGTTGGGTGGAAACAGCTGGCAATGTCTGTGGATTTTAGCGCAATGTCAAACACTATCTCAAGCTGCAATTTGTGTGCTTGACGCAGGCCGGTCAGATGCATGTAATCTGTCATTGCACAACTCCTGCAATGCTTGACATGATGAAGTACATACAGGAATGTTTTCATGTGCGTGCACGCGCTCGTGCAAAGAATAATACACTCAGAACGTGCTCTGTGCACATGTGTTCAGCTATTTACTGTTCTCACATACCCCAGTGTCAAGTCGTTCCAGGTGGTAGTATACTGGGTGTATCTAACTGATTTACAGCTCCCTGACTAGAATGTAAAAAAAAACAAAAAACAAACAAACAAAAAAAAACCACAGGAAGAGAACTCCCATCTGTAGCAATATCCAAACAGCACAGTGTCTTTGATCATAGACTTCGGGGGCCGCAAATGTGCATGAGAACTGGTTCCACCCTGGAGGGGAGTTACACAAAAACCGCAGATAAATTAATGCTGCATGTCTGTTGTGCAGTAGCAGCAGGGTGTAAATAGATCATGATGCAGCAGGGAACTTGACTTCTGAGTTACATTTTAGAAAAGTAAGCGTAAAAGAAAATGTTCAGAAGCTGGACACAGACTTAAACTGACATGACTGCCAAAGTTGTTATTGTAAATGCGTAGGCCTATAAAGTGAACAAAGGGTGACTCATGCGCCACAAGCATAATAAAGTGCTTTTACTTTTCTTCTGGTCAGAACTGTTGTTTTTTTTGCATAGTTTTCTGTATGGATGATTGCAATGAAATGTAGGTCAGACAGAGCTGTCATAATGCTTTCCAATCCCTGACCGCACTGGAGTGGTAGTGTTTAGTTACTAGGTGTGTGTATTGGGAAGGGTGTGTTGGTTGGTTTATTGTCAATGTCTCACTGGAACAAAAGAAGTATTTGGACACGATGCGTCACAGAGGAATCCAGACCATTGAATTCCTGCATCCTCTCAAATCCATTCATTCCCCACTACCCCCTTTGTTTCTTTTTTTGTGTCTGTCTCACACACAAACACACTAATGGACACACTCACACACACACACACACACACAAACAGTAGGTCCTGTGTGACTCCATGCAACCTGTGCTAAACTGTCCACTCTTTTCATGTTCTGCATGTAAATCTTACTTATTTTAAAAGGCTGAGTGGTTGACCTCAGAAAATGGCCTACATGCAAAGCTGTTGAGCTTTTTCCAGTCTAGGACTATGCACTATATAATTTCAAAGATGCACTCCCCGTGGTTTGAATGCTACAAGTATTTGTGGTCCCTCTTGGTGAACCAGAGGTTCCTGAATCTCTTGGATAGCAGAAATTCTTCTAGTTGTCTTTGCTGCGACAAATATTTGGAGTTAAGTCCATAGCTAGCCTAAATATTACTTGAATTGTCTGAAGACTAACTCAAGGTGTACTCAATTTATTGAGAGGGCACGTTGGCATTTAAGCAAAAATATATTATGTTTTTCCAAATATGTTAATTAATGGTCTTATTCCTCTGTAATTCCAAATAGACTTTGCATTTGCTGACACTTCTCTATGACTGATTTCAAAGACTTTGTCTTCCAAAAGGTAAAGTGAGTTTTTAGTGGGTTCTCCATTTATATTCCTGCTAATAAGGTAAGGCAAAGACTTAAATCTAATTGTGGCTCAGATCCAAGGTGTTGACGCCTGGATGGTGGACACAGCCCTATTTACTATTCTGAGTTACTGGGGAGACTGAAGGGAGGAGTGAAGTAGGCTACACAAGACAGCCAGAGGTGTCAAGCCAGCCCGAAGTAGTCAAGGGACCGTTAAAGCAGCTTTACCTTCAAAATAAAAGCACACCTTTGACAGCCATGTCAGTGGTGGCTTATTCTGATTGGTCTGTTGTTCCATTTTCAAGAACACCTCTGCTATATGGGCTACTATAATAAGCAGACATCATTCTTAGTAGTGAGTGTGTGATTAAGTCTCTGTGTCAGGGGTTTCTATTAAGTTGCAAACTCGTTGAATATTATTATCAAGGATGCACTTATTGTGAAATCCTGGGCAGATACGATGTTTTTGTTGTTGTTGTTTCTTTTGTTTTTGTTGTTATTTATTGGGCCTTTTTTGCCAGCGAAACAAAGAAATATTCATTCTAAAGAAATAACTGAACAGTTTAAAGGTCATTCAGCCCATCTTTGAATGAGCATACATTCAATCATACAAATTTGTGAAACAACCTTTAATATAACCTTCTTTCACATAAAAAAGCCTTCCAAAGCCTTTTTAACCTGCTATACAACAAATACAAGTAACCAACACAAAATTTAGCTAGCACAAACTTGATGCGGCATAACAGGTAAACATTGGCCACTGCCATCAGTGATTGCCATCCTATTTGCCAATAGGCCAAAAACAGACAACAAGGCAAATATCGGCCAATACCAATGTTCAGCTGATATATCGGCGCATCCCTATATATTATATAGGCAAGAAACAGCCAAGAAATGCACCAATGCGCCAGCAATGGCCAGGAAGAAGAAGATTGTTGCCAATGATGATAAATCGAAAATAATGCAGGTTTTATAAAAAGTCAGCTTTGCAAATGTTTTATGAGGAAGGAAATGTAGTTAACACGTTTGTTAGGCCTTATGGATACACACAACGCATTTCGGTTAGTAACACTGAATGTAAACAAAAACTTTGTTTACAAGAAAGCCCACCAAGCACCTTTAAGATATATATATTTAAAAAATGTATTTTTAACATAATATCACCTACATAGGCCTAATATAAATTATTATGCACACTGTTACAAAAACTAAACTAAACTAACCAACACTACATAAAGCAGTTAAAATTGGCTCCACCTAGACAACATTAAATCAGCTACAACGTTAACATCCTGCTTACACGTTAAAATAATGCCTCAATAATAGTAATCAAATAATATAACATATATAATAATATAACAAACTGAAAGGGACCATTCTGTACACTTTTTTGAGAATATTCTTTAACTTTTATTCAAGAAAATTTAGAAAATAAAATTACTTGTGATGGAGTATCTTTGCATTGTGGTAGCCTATTGCTATTCTTGCTTACTTTAGCCTTAGGCTACTAAATGGTTTTGTTCAACCACTATCTTTTGATAATGACAACTATAAAGACAGTGAAATCTAATTTCTGAGACAAAGTCCATAAGTGTATTTTGGCAAGCCATATCGACATTGCGTATTTTGTTTTTTGGGGTGTGACATTAGCCTGCGCAACTGATAGTTTTATTTTGAAAGATTTGCCAGGAAAGTTTGTATTTACATCTCGCGTGCTTGATGTTCGTGTGCTGAGTGAAAGCGAAGCGCATTTCGCATTGACGAGGAGCGTCCAGACTTTGCGCGCACGGACTGAAGTTTTGAATGTAGTTTATGATTGATTGTGCTCATAGAAGGAGAAAGAGGAAGAAGCCAAGTAAGAAAGGCTGGATGTGACTCAGAAATTATGCTTATGACGGTGACTTAGGCCACTGACTGGGAGCGCGCTCCTCCGGGCTGTGGTGGATGAATGGTTGACTCAAGAACCCATAACGTCTGTGTTATACTTTGCTTGGGAGGAACCAACTCAGTGCCATTGTGATGGAGATCCACATGTCGTTGACATGGATGCTGTTGTGTCTGCTCCTGCGGCCCTCGGCTACACAGAACCCCGCACCTGAAGGAGGTAAGCTCCCTCAGATGCATGTGGACACCGTTGATAATGTAATCCAAACTTGATCATGTAATTTTTTTTTTACCATTATAGAGATGCATGTGCCATATATCGATTTAGAAACCACGACTGAAAGAGTAAAACAAAACAAAACAAAACAAGTAGCCTATAAAATAAAACTTAATATGTATTTTCACGACCAATATTCACTTTACGATCATTATTGCGCTGATTTACAACCACCCACAATGACCAAATACCTTCTCAGTCATTACACAACTTTATCTCCTGTTAAAATAAATATGAGTTTGAATGTATTGGTGGCACACGTGTGATGGAAAGACTTTGCCATATAGAAACCGGTGCTGCTGCAGAGGCTGGAGGGACTGTTTGGGCTCAGGGTGGGGTTGATGTTACGCCAGTCTTCTCAGTTAAATGGCACGACTCCAGGCATTGAATTGTCAGTTGATGAAATGCCGCAGTGTCCGGCGGTGATTCCCAAAACGGGGGGGGGGGGCACAGGGACCACCCAGGCGTCCCGTGGAAGCCATCAGGTGCTAGGAAATTGCAAAGCAGCCTCCAGATCAACTTAGAAATCGTTCGATTTTATTATTACATTCATTAACGTAATAAGCCAACGAGAAAAGAAAACCGAATGACAGATCTGATCTGCTGTTCTACTTTTCCACATCTACAATTTAAATGATGTACTAAATAATATGTAGGCCTATACTAAAAGGCTCACGAGGGTTCACTAAGATGTAATAAAAACGTAAAGTAATGGTTCTTTATTTTACACAGATGTAGAAGTGACTAACACTGAGACACTCCTCAGTGAGTTTATAGGCTGTTTTTTATTTCTAAGTCTTTAATTATCATCAGTTCTGATCAGTGACTACAGCAGGGGCGTTGTTTCAGCAAAAGCCTAGCCATGGCAATGTGACATACTCAGTGACAGAAATACTCAGTGACGCTGTGATTTGGAAAAATATGAACTTACCTAAAACTTGATTTTAAAGCAGAGTCCCTTCTACTGCTACTCATTCAGACCTGTTGGTCTTTGAGAGAGAAAAAAGGCCTCTGATAAGTCCATTATATGCCCGTCAGTGAGCTGTAACTGTTTTATGTAGTTTGAGGCCTATTGTACTGTAATGTGTAGGCCTACAGTAGAAATAGTAACACTGTGTTCACTCATGAGGGAACTTGTTTGTTCCTCCATGATTTTCGAACAGTGTGTTATGGAAGCATTTTGCCCAGCTGCTTTTAGATACGTACCTAAGAGCCTGTACATAATGATGTCCATGATGCTAGATGCTTTTGTCTGGAAACAAATTAATTCAAACATGTTATTGAAGGCTGATATCAGCCTCCGTGGTGGGAGCTTAGTACTTTGAAACTACAATAAATGATCATTTTTGTGCCAAATTGGCCTTTTGTTTTGCATTTCAATGCATTTATTTATTTCCTGTGTTTAAAAAAACTACTAAGACCTCTGCTCTCTGTCCACGGGCGTTTATTCGTATCCATTATTGAATGCAACCAGCCTATATCTGGGACACATAAGGGACATGCCTTTAATTCAAAACCCTTGCTTAGCAAAAGGGGAAATAGTGAATTTTTTTTTTACCCAGTAAGCAGGCTACCTATGAATAGCCTATCACTCATTTTGTAAAAGTGTGGCTAATAGTGAGTAAATCACAGTTGCCATGCAGGCGTGCTGTATTTTTGTAGTTGGCTAACATTATTAGCAAGGATTTGTTGTGATGATGAGGAGCAGTATTAAGTCATGGATGATGGCTGAGCCTATTTATGTGGGTGTCTAGAGTTTTGCTCATTACTGACTTATGATTGCAAATGATCACAAAAAGTAAAATAAACCTTGTATTGATTTAAAAAACAACCGGATTCCATACCCAACTGCCACCTATGGACTACAGATTGACTGATTCACTAACACAACAAAACAAATGTTATCAGCCGTTATTCCTTTACGCCCTGTGGTAAAACTCATGACCATGAAGTGTCTGAGGGGCTAAACTTGGTGGTGGTGACACTGCCGAGTTGGTCGGGGAGGGGATCTTTATGACATTAATAGGGACCTGATGAGACTGAACCAATATAGCTTACAGTAATTAGGCTTTTTATAAGTGCACTAGCTGTTATTGCTGTCATCCTTGTATAATAAAAGAGCTTACCATCCCCATCACCCACACCCACAGAAAGATAAGGAACATTTTGTGTACGATTCTTATTCTCTTGTCTTATCTATTACTGGGGCCACAAGAGGTTGTGCGCGTCATTTTTCCACCATCACATCCCTCAAGTACTAATAGCCCCACCAATAAATTATTGTGCGCAGGATAACAGCAGGCTGCATTTAAACACGTCTTCTCTCTAGATAAACAGTGAAGTGGCCGTCTCGAGACGTCAATATGGTCCTTAGATAAAGACATACCTGCACGGGGACAGAGGTAGGGGGGCTGTGATTTGGAGCAGCAACCTCGCTCCAAAGTCCAAACAACAAGACAGATGGAAGGAATTCATTGGGCTGATGGAGAGAAAGGCAGCGAGCGTGCACGTGTGTGCGTGCGTGCGCGCGCATGTTTGATTTGTGTGCGTGTACATGCCTCGCTGCCTTCTCGGCTTTCAACACCGTCCGAGTCTTATCAGCACCTCATCTCGCGTGTTAAGCATTCAAATATGACAATTAAAAAAAAAGAGGCATCCAAAGAAAATAGGAGTCGTCGGCGCGGTGGAGTTGGTGCCTGTAATTGCAGTATTACTACTGTTTTTGACAAGTGGCTGCACATATTTCTCAATAGTGAGCTCACCCTGACACAAAACTCTTCACGCAGTTAGCACAACAGAAGTCAATGTGGACTGAACTGCTTGCCACTTTGCGTCACCTTGACACAAAATGTATTCAGTGAACACATCTCTCGAAAATCATGAACGGTTTTCTCACTTAGACTTTTTATTGTTCTGTGGCTCTTCACCAACCACCCTAAACTCTGTGTGTTCACTCTCCGTTTTTGCACGTTGACGTACTGTTTTCAAAACTGTGAAATTTATACTTTTCTAACATAACACAAAAATACCGCAATTTGCTACACTCTGCTACATCTGCATCATTCTGAAGAGCAACAGAACAATTAAAATGCATTATCTCCTAAGTGGGACATACAACACTGAAGGCCTCCTTTCATTCCTCAGTGACCTCCTTGAAAGACTGTACTGTTTGTTGTAGTGGAATCTTGGTTTCTGCTAATTAAATAAATAAATGAATGAAATATACTTCAAAAACATTAGTGATATGCTGTACATTGTAATGCCAGTGGTTGTTGTTTTTTTAGCTCGTTGTGTAATGCGTGTGTAAAGCAGTGCTGTTGGGAGACAAATGTCAGCGTTCTGGTACACGAGTTGTACCCCGAGATGCGTACGAAGGGGTTTGGTTTTTGCATCAGTGCATTTTGGATGTGCGATTAACCGCAGTGCTGATCTGCATGTCGATGCAGAGAGCTCTGTGAAGAGTTTTGAAAAAGTGAGCTCCGTGCAGAGCAGTGCGTGTCACGCATTGTAAAAAAAAAACCCCAAACAAACTGTAAGTCAGAGTAATCTACGGTCTTGACAGCTCTATATATCTGTCTCTCACACTTGCATTTAATCTTTTCTCCTTAACCTTTGATCTCAGATTTTAACAGTGGGCGTTTGTTCTTGGATGGCTGAAGATCAACTGCAACTAAATATTGCTTTTAGATTCTGTCCCTATTGCTGCTGCTTCTTTCTTTCTCTCTCTCTCCCTGCTCTGTATATGGCCATCCAACATTCCTTTTCGCCTCTCACATGGAACTGGCAGTGCACCCCGTCACCCCCCCACCCCCCCAGCCTCGCTCCTCTCCTTTTAACGCCTTTATTTCCTCTTGTCCTACCTCCTTTCTCCACTCCCTTTACCACTAATGCCCGGCCGCTACTGTTTTCCCTCCCTCCTATCCTCTTAACTCTTGGCAATCACTTTTTAGTTTGCGTCTCTTACGAAAAATGGAAATTTGGGGGGTGGGGGGGATACAGTCTCTGGTTCAGTGCTTGAATGCTTTTTACCCATCGTCCACTTCTGAAGTGATCTTAATACCGGCACCATTTTGTTGTTCCTCTGTTTGTTTTCATTTCTTCTTATCTTCACTGTAATTACTTGTTTCTTACTTGCTTCTGACTCTTTGCTGCTTTCATGACAATATCTCCCATAAAAGTTGTGTGACTGAGTTGCTCCAAGGTGGTGGGCGGGGGAAGGGGAGGGAGATTTCAAATGTGTGTGTTTGTGTCAGTGAAGCTTGAGAGGGGCCCTGTGGAAAAAGTCATGGGTGTATAAAGGCATTGTATAGTTGAGTTGTATAGTTCCCACATCAGCGTCAAAAGGAAACACGTACTGATTTTGACTACTTGATTTGTATATTAATAACTGTATTGATCTTTATTTTTCCTCCACAGTGCTGAACTGCTGCGAGGGTGACGTCCTCTTCTTATTGGATTCTTCAGGGAGTGTGTCGTCCTACGAGCACTCACGCCTGCTCACCTTCCTGTCCGAGCTCCTCCTCCCCTTCTCACTGGGAGATGACCAGGTGAGGGTAGGACTTCTCCAGGTGGGCACCCGACCACGCCTCGAGTTTGGCTTTGACGCCCACAGCAGCCAAGGTGGCCTCCAGGGGGCTTTGAGGGGCATCAAACCTCTCAGGGGGGACACCAACACAGTGGAGGCATTGAGAATGGCAAAGGAGTGGGTGCTGAAGCCTGGAGGAGTGGACGGGGCCCGGTTGGGGCTCCCGAGAGTGCTGGTGTGGTTGACGGATGGGGTGGAACCGGGTGATGTGATTGGCCCAATGGCCAAGTTGCGGGAGGAGGGGGTGGCTGTGCTGGTGGTCTCCACTGGGCATGGCAACTATCAGGTGTTGAGGCAAGTGGTGACCCCACCTGTGGAAAACCACCTGTACTTTGTGGACATCGATGATATGAGTATCATCACAGAGGACCTGCGGGATGCCATCATTGGTGAGTATGTTATGGGTTAACTGGTGATTTTTGAGGTTTAAGGTTTCGAGCCTGAGGTGTGCCACCACAATAATTAGAGATTTTTTCAGCGTTGAATTATAATCAAACAATACATTATAGATGAATTATCAAAATAAATAATTTTTAAAATGGAATGACAAAATAAATGTTTAGATTTTGCCTTTTGTTTTACTAATGGGTCTGCCAATCAGAGCCCTTGTTACTGCTTTGTGCGTTGATTTATTAAAAAGCAATACTCAAGAGCCTTTTAATTTAATTATAAATTATAGACAATTATCAATACCTCATTTAAAGACAGAATAAAGAAATGTAATTATTATTGGCAAATTTAATGATTTTATTGACATGTGATTTTTACTGCAACATTTGATGCAAATGTAATTCTTCAATTCAGAATTGTTTCCTTAAAAGTATCCATTTATTAAAGCTGCACTGGTGTGCGAAATCACTCCCTATTTGCACTATGCTTACTGTCCGTCATTTTATCTGGGTGAAGTTTATGCTTTGATGTTATATAGTGCCCCTTAAAAAATTCCCATAATTGAACCAAAAAAGTAGTGTCACACAACTTTCTGCTGGCAATTCCACAATGCGATGCTCTGCATGCGAAAATTAACACTTGTGCGACACTACACCTGTAAGTGATGACATAAGATGACGAGACGATGATGTACTTTGCCAGGTGACCAGAAACATGAATCCAAATGATCAATAATGATCTGTGACCATTGGATGCGTAAATAGGCAACTGTATGCTATCACATTGGCCACAACAACTTTTGGCTATAAGGTCAGTTTTGTGTCACCAAGTGGCCAAAAAAATAAAACACTCGGAAACGTATATAATTATGCAGACAGCACACTAAGACTCCATCTTATATTGGCCAAATTATATAGTTTGCATGTTGTTATTGTTAACTATTGTTAAAGAATTCCAGGTCATCCCATGTCGAAGAGTAAATTCTAGGATTTCTTTAATATTGTATCAAATCAGTTTCTGGCTAGTTTCATCACAATATACAGTACATACCTTTGCACAGGTTTTGAAAGATGAGGACCTGAGATTTGAGATTTTAATTTCATCCATGTAGTTTAAAGCTTTCAAAAATTACATTGGAATTAAACAGAAACCTATCTTTACCATATCCAATGCCCTGTTGACTCTGTATAATAGATCTGTGGAACTTCTTTTTACCAAAGAAATAGCCCCTATAAAAACTGTTGACTGTGATTTCTTATTATCCAGAGTGTCAGATCCCGGTAAACCCCCGTACGGGGGTTACTGGACCAGCTCTCCGTTTAAAGGGACCCGATCCTTAGACTCTCAGAGTATTACCCTAAAGCACTGAATAAGGAATCTTTAAGCTGGTTGCGAGGAGACACGCCTAGCCTCTAACTGCCTACGTCCGAGCGTCTACCCTGCGTCCTCTGATTCAGCAATTGACCGAATAGCCCATTCTTTGTCAGTTACCAATACCAGCTGTGCTCAGCTCTCCTAAATGATCTGGGCTGTTGTTATTTTGCTAGGATGGGTTTTAGTGGCTCTGGTGAGCCCCAAGGGACTTTTAATTTGATTGGCTAGAGTAACCTGTAAGAACCTCTTAAGATGTTATGCACACAACAACCTAACTTTTTACTACCATCAAATGAACTCATAAATCGAATATCCACAATTAAAATTTTAAATATAGTTTGACTATTTATTGCAATAAGCTTTAGCAAGGGCAGTAGTAAAACAGCTGAAATCAAATTTCAATATTCAAACAAATCATTCAAATAAATCATACAGTAACTACACAGCTGAATCTTAAATTTCAACTGGTTATCTGTTTCTGAAAGATGGAGAGAAAGCAGAGTCTCATATTACACACACTTTTGACATCTCATAGCACATACACTCATTTCAGGCCTGTAGCCTGAGCACCGTTGTTGAGGCTTACTTGCTTACTTTCCTAGTGTTAAGCAAAGCAGGGGAACAATGATCTCAACACATTAGATCTAGAGTAACCAGGACATTAGTTTTGCAATGACACAAAGCTTCTGCACGGCTAGATCCCACTAGAAGTATGTGAGAAAATATTTTTTGTGTGATTTGGCGCAAACTAACCCTTTAAAAACAAAGGTCATGAAGGAGCGTGATAAAAGGTACACTAAAACTGCTTGACCTCATGTGTTTTGGTAGCAGACACTCCCTCATTCAAACAGCTACAATCACACTTGTTGCCTGCCACTCATACACAGATGTATTATATGTCTCTGTGCTTCTCCCTAATTCCACACATGCTCCTGAAGACAGTGAGACTAAATAGGAAGCCAGGACACTGAGTGTGTCTGTGTGCATGTGTAAGAGTTGCTGTAATGAGATAGGATGATCTATTAATGGATTAATGATTCAACTTCCCTTACTGCATCCTAACACCATGCCAGACATGATGCATACTGTATATATATATATATATACTGGGGAGGTCGCCCACATCTCTGGCCAGATTAGGTAACTGCCATAACACTCCAAAGGGACACCTCAGCAAATACACAGTACTGCAGCTGCAAGACATGATGCATCGTATAAATATGGTTTGGGTACAACAAGGAGAAATCAGTCGAGTGTCTAAGGATCCTATCACAGATATCAGTGCCTCTGTGGTATTTATTATTTTGTTGCAGCACCTCACTGGGTTGGCTATTTCAAGTTGTCTCATTGCAAGGGTTATGAATGCATCCAGAAACTCAAGTCTGGCTGTCTACGTGGGTGGCTGTCTGAAGCCAAGGCATATTTAGCACTCTGTCTTATGTCTTTGCTATCACCATCCTTTCTCCGTGTCTTTGCAAAATTCTAACTTGTTCCTGAATCCTGACAGACCCGTGTGCGCACAGTAACTTCATGCATCTGTATCCCGCCTCCAACAGAGCTTATCCGAGCTGAGCGAATCCAGGTCCGCGACGTCTCCACCAACTCAGCCACGCTCCAGTGGCGACCCGTTCTGTCCGGTTTGACGGGCTACTATGATGTCCGCTTTGGTCAGCTTCCAACGGGAGGAGCAGTGGGTGTTGGAGGGGGTGGAAATGGGACCAGTCCTAGCACCGGTGGTGGTGATTACCAGAGACTAATCCAGTCTGCGGATTCCAGCACTGCCAGGCTAACAGGCCTGAAGCCTGACACCACCTATACCGCCACACTGACCCCGGAGTCCAATGAACAAGCATTTAACACACTCTTTGTCACCTTCAAAACAAAGCCAGGTTGGATGACATCATATTTAAACAGTGTCATAACCAATAACTGTGCACTTTGCTACTTTGCTACAGTATCTTGTGGTTTTGAACTGTTTGACAAACAATTTGAAGATGTTGCCTTCGGCTCTTGGAACTTTTTATGGGCATTATTCACCATTATTTGACAGTTTTATTTTACGCCCCAGTTTGAATTTTTCCCCCCAAAATTCCAATAATCTGGTACCAATTAAAGTAAAATAGTAAAATAAATATGTCTTTATTATTTACCTATTATTGGAAACTATTTTTCATATATGTTGAATTGTATGCTTGTCTGTAGATAAATCTTGACATTTTCTCATGTTCAGCTGGCACTGACTTGTAATCCTAGTAATTAACTGGAATGAATTAATTGGAATTGTACCATTTGAGGTCTGTCTCTGTCTTCTCTCTGTTCTTGTCATAGTTATTAGGAAAGGAATCATAAATTAAAGACCCGTAAAATGAAGTGCGAATATTAGCAATGGTTGCAGCCCTGATTTATTTACCTCATCTTATCATATCCTGACTCTGTTTTTTCTTGTCTCCCCACGCTCCAGAGGTGCTGAGCCCAGCTGTGGTAACGGTCTCAGAGTCGGGGCAAACCAGCGTCCGGGTCAGTTGGGGTCCTCTTCAGCCCGAGACGGTTACAAGCTATCACATCGAGTACTCCAGCCTGCCCAGGGGCAAGCACCACGCTGTCACAGTGGGCCGATCGCAAAACTCCACGCTCCTAAGAGACCTCCAACCAGATACCACTTACTTGGTCACCGTGAGTGCGCGGCACGCCTCGGGCAAGGAGAAGGCCATGTCTGTCAAAGTGTGCACTCAGGAAGGTGAGCCACACGAAGAAAATGCAGTCAAACTCGGTGATCAACGACCCATTTACTGCACACTAATCCTATCCCTACACAGCCTAGTCCTCTCTGGGTCTTAAATTTCAGATAATTATTAGCATTTCCATTCCAGTGTGCCTACTCCAATTTCACTTCTGAGCAGTTAGAGGACCTTGAGCCAATCAAATAGAGAAATCTTTCTACTGTACGAGTTCTATTAAAGCATTTCTGTTTTCCTTTAGCTTCTACTTTTTATACTCCTCTTCATCCATGCAATCTTCTCTTTTTCCTCATTCCTTTTGAAATATACTCTGACTAACATCTCTGTGGTCTCCGTTTCCAGTGACTCCAGCCCTGGCAGACCTCCAGCTGACCACAGTGGGTAGTGACTCAGTGCAGGTCGACTGGAAGGGCAGTGTAGCCGGTCTAAGGGGCTACTGGCTCACCTGGGAGGCACAGCAAAGCTCTGCACCTGGCCAGCGCGACTCCCTCTATTTGCCACCTGACTCTCTGTCAACGCGCCTCACACACCTCCCGCCACTGGCTAGAGTGTGTGTGTCACCCATTTACCGGACGGCGCGGGGAGATGGACTGTGTTGCACAGCACAGTTTCATTCAAGTGAGTGGTGACAGGGTATGCAGTGGCCATTTCATGTCATGAAGTGAAGTTTTAGCAAAGGATAAACATCTAGCTTGGCTCTCTCCAAAGTAAAAAAAATCCACCTACCAGGACCTCTAAAACGCACTAATTAACACTTTTTTTTTTATCCATATACAAAAAGTACTGTAAAAATGACTGTTTGTGGTTTTAGGGGGAGGGAGCTCGTTTAACTATTTCTTGATGAACAACAACACAGTGCAGATGCTGCTTAGAAGTGCTGGGAGGATGGATAAACTGTAGTTTGTCCTGAAATAGTTACACCCTATAACTCCCTCTAAAACAGGGCTGCCCAAATTGGGGCCTGTGGGCCAAAGGTGGCCCGCCATAAGTTTTGATTTGGCCCGCCAGATGTTTCTAGCGGCAAAAAATAATTAATTAAAAAATAATTATAATGTCAATCACTGTTCATACTGTTTTATCTTTTGTGAGGTAAAAATGCTCTTTAAATATGCCGGATGCCAATTATTAATTATTTTTCAAAATATGAGCATGCCAGAGTGACACTGTGCAGGAAGGGAACTTGGGATCCCATTTTGCATCTTAATACAATACATTAACTGTTTGATTTTGGCCCGTGGCCCACCATTAAGCTTTAGTTTTGGCCCTCCAAGGCCACTCTTAAAACAGTTGCTTAGCGTCCAGCGGAGACTCCAAGAAGTTTCTAATCCCGATCAAGAAATTGTCTGAACCCTGAATTGTCATTGCTGTGAGCACCACAAATGAAATTCCATTCACCTTGGTTGCATTGCTGTGGCAGCACAAATCCCAGAGAGTTGTCTCAAAACCTATGCAAATAAAACTGTCTACATAAGAGTAAGTAAGTCTGAAAATGTGTCTTTGTAACTTGAGAGAACAGAGCCTTTAAACTGAAACAGGTTTATGTTGGACTGAATGAATAGCTCCAGATTAACTACATTGGTTGTCCAATGGAAGTGTTCCAAGATGGAAGAACAGTCACAACGTTAACGTTTGCCCAAATGTTTAACTGTCAATGTCTCAATGGCTGTTTTCTTTCTCTGCTCTTCTAGATGCATTAGCATATGGCTACCAGTCATAGCACCCCTGAACTGCAAGCGCACCTTACCAAACATGGAGAGACGATGGAAAGAAGAATGCGAACTTTCATCCATAATTCTTTTCCGTGCCTCTCCCCTCTGTGGACATCATCCAGAAGAGATGTGTGGTTTGGCTTATTGCGCACTCACGTGGAAGCCATAGACACTTACGAGTGGTCTCGGACATTGTGGCCACATTTCGACTGCTAACAATCTGCAATACAGTGGACTATTTGTTTTCCATTTCTATTATCTATCTGGTTTACACCTGTAGCAAATGCATAAAGCTTCGGTTTAAAGATGCAAGCTTAAGATAAAGATATTTCTTTGGTGTGTTTTGCAGGTACCCAGGAGGGCATGCTGGGAATGTTTCATGTTGCTTGTTTTTGGAGAAAGGCTTTGCACCATATGTGGGCCTCTTACCCAAATTCAGTATTTTTTTTTGGTTTCCAAACCCTGCTAACACACAGAGAACATCTGATTTACATTTAAAATGAATACTTATGGCTTGTACTTAAATTGGCCTCTCTTTCAGCACATGCTTGATGCGTGTGTGCACACTGGACTGCAACAAGGGAACATTAACATGCGGTCCCTAATAACAGGATCTTCAAGTTTGCTTTGAACTTTCCAGAAATTACGAACACACCAGCCACATGCCCTGAAACTATACAGGGATATTGCATAAGATACAAATGTGTATAACTGAGAGTAGTCTTGTATTGGGCTCTGGACATAGATCCGTCATTCATATTTATTAATCAAGATAAGTATGATAATTAATAGCGTCCAGTATTTACAGACATGCTGTTTACATTTAAAGACTGTTACCTTTTTTAAGCCAGTCTTTGCTGCCCCCTACTGAAAGGATCCATTACAGGCTTATAGCTGATCTTTTACTGTTATCCTCTCAGAGAAAATGTATTGTGTAATGTCTGCTGATCACTATTGAAATGTAACATGAGCTTGCAATAAAGTCCTTATGTAATTTGTGGACTAAGATTAAGGCTGAATATTCTAAAGAATAGCATTTTTTAAGAGGTGCTCCACCGATTTGACATGTCAATTTCAGCTTACAAGTCATGAGGAGCAGTACTCAGCCAGTGAAAACAGTTGTATAATGTCTTTGTGGCTCTGCAGGAGCTTTGATATGATCATTTAGTAGGCAGATAGGGTCTAATGAAAGACGTTAGGAAGTGTAGGATCCAGCATTTTTGGAGTTTGACCTCTAGACACCTCTAGGGACTAGAATTCAGGTTATCATGGCCTCCGCTGCTTCGATTTAGACGATTAATTTTAAAATCTGTCTCTTGCAATTCCCCTAACTTTTTGCAAATACAATATTAAATCAATAAAACGCCCCTTTAAATCACTTTATGAAAGAACTGTATCTTAAGAGTTCTACTTTCATCCAAAACACTAGTATTCATAACACCGCTAGTCTCTATGAAAAACTCCACATCAGTGTTTGATTTATAATTTCTTCCAAATTCTGAGAAACACAGCGTTTTGGTTCACTTTGAAGTTTCGTCTAGTTTGGTAAATGGTACGAAAAACTTACAGAATACTGTTTGTGTAATGTGGTGGGATGACACATATTGTAAACTACAGTAGTCAAGTCTTTTATTCCTTTCCTTCCTTCCTATCCAATCCGAGCAGGATTCAGCACCAGCTCCTGTGCTATCAGCGATCCTGTCCATCTCTTATGTGAGAGTGGTCTAGCTTTGTCAAAATATACTGAGATATGTAGCTCTAGGGCAAAGCTATGACATGTAATCGATGTTATCTATTAAATACACATTCAGTTATTTAGGGAAGGTATAGCTTAAAAGAGGGACAGCATGATAACAGCAAGGTAATGTCACAGTTTGATAGAGTAGAGATGGTGGTCATGCTTGATACACAGATACCGGTGCATTTTATATGTAAGCTATATTTTTTGTCTACTTTGAAGGGAGGTTTCTTGGTGTTTGTAGATTAGAATATAAATTAGGCTTTGAAAGCAGACTTTGATTATTCCAGATTTTGTACACAGATCACATAAAACACACTCTGACTGGATTAAACGGACTGTTTAAATAGCTAGCCTACTGAGTGACTGAGAAGGCAACTTTTTTGTATTAAGGTTATCCCATTGAGGATGAATGAAAGCATCTTCAACTGATCAGCTGGTGTATTACCTGTGACCTAGGCTACCATTTTGGTAAACAGTAGTAGCCTATAGGCCTAGGCTAACTCTAGGGACCTTTATTAGAGCCCCTGAACATCACGCAAACCTCCCAGAGATGAAAACATATAATTAACCAGAGCACATTTTTTTCTTTTGAAGTGTAAAAACAAATAATAGCTATCATGAAGACATACACGTCTACTTTGTTAATATCTGTGAGAGAGCACTTGAATGGGCGCCATGAAGGATTTCGTGCGGACGAGACTTCACCAGGGTTACATGAAGGCAGCATATTAGGTTCGTTGCCGTTGCTGCACAGTAGGGGGCGTTCTGTTTCCTGGATCCTGTTTCCAGTTAGCCCATCAAACTGCAATATCCAAGCGTTGAGATTGCGAAGATGGACGCTGTTATGGTCTAGACCAGGAAACATAGAAAGCACAAACGGCGAGTTTCAGAGCTCTGTTATGACAACATTTCCAATTGTTCCAGGTAATTGGAAAACTCCCACGGGTTGCTTAGCTGGCGAGTAAACGTTGGCGTCTTTGCAAAGTTAGGTATAAGCTAGCTAGGTTAGCTAGCACAAATGACAGCCAACTCAGCTAATGTCAACGAACGGGCTAGCGCAGCGAACATTAGCTAAGCTCGCTAGCAACGTAGTTTGAGATAACTGATACGTTAACGTTAGCACACAGAACCGCCAGTTAGTCTTGGCGACAGCTACTTGCATTATCCAGGGAGACAGCAATGTAACACATACGCCAGCCAGCAGCTAACTTCAGCTAATGTCGTCAGCAAGATAAGGAAGATGTTTTGATGTCAATGCTAGCTAACGTTAGCACGCTAATCGTTTTCAAGAACCGTTTCCTGGTTGTGATTCCGGCTTGTTAGCGACCCGATGTTTAGGCTAAAATTGGTTGGTATGTTTCATTCCTCGTCATTGTTTAATCGTACAGGGCATACAAGTCAGCTAATTTAACATGTGCTATGTTAACGTTAATGCTAGCCGTGGTACTTTTTGTTTTTTCTGGAAGGAGAGAACGTAGCTTTAACGTTAGCAACACTATAAAAATATCTGGGCTGTTTGATGGGTCCTGGTCACTTTCAAACTAACGTTATACGTAATGAACATGACTTCAGACTCTTGACAAGGTCTATGATACGCTCTCTATTTCGCCATGCATGTAACTTAGTGCACCAAGTGGCAATTGTTATTACATTATTAAATGGCTTTGTCGTTCCTAACGACTCGTTTTAATCTTGCATTTCACTTCCATCAAAACACACTAAGCTATTACGCTAGCTATTACGTAAAACATGAGTAAGTTGCGACACTGCTTGATGGACCTTTTGATAGTCAACAAGATCAAATTGATGATCAAAAAAGAATCTCGTTCTATAAGCGGTATGTATCTTTCTCTGCTAGCAGAGTTACATATTGTCAGCTTTGGCAGAAGTATTCTGGCGACAGAGAACAGATGTTTGCGCTAGATACAACCTAAGAAACCTATTCATCGTTTTCCCAACTTGGCGTACAAAGTTGACTTTGTGCATTTGTGTGTCTGCAGGTGGAGGCAGGAGGTGTGAGTAGAGTGAAGTAGACACCAGCAGCATGTACTCCGAGTGGCGCTCGCTGCAGTTGGTGGTGCAGAGTGACCAGGGTCACCTCAGCGTTCTGCACACCTATCCCACCAGCGTGGGCACGGAAGTGGCAAATGCTGTGGTCAAGCCTCTGGGCACAGCTGTAAGCCCTGTTGCTACAGAGAACATCCTCAAGACAGACAAGGAGGTGAGAAAGAGGACCACACTGTTGTACCTTAATGCTCGTGTATGCACTATGCAATGTTTGACGTATCATTTTAATGCCTTTGTACACTGCCGAGCCACCAACTCCATCACCAAAGCTTTGGAGACCCGGCCAACCCCCTCATCTGTCCATCATAGGATGTATTTTACGCAACACCAGTTACAAGAGCTCTGTGTATCCCACTCTGTTTAATGGTGCTATCACTATGCTAGGTTCAGTTTTTTTATTTGAACATTTTAAGTAAAAAAAATATTAATATCAAGATATTTTTGCATGTAGTGATGCTGCTTAATTAAAAAAACAGTGGGCTATACACCAGAGTTATGGCTAGTAAAACTCAATGCATCTGATCTCTTCAGTTGAGGTGTATCTACTAATAGTTGTTTGAATGTGACTCAAATAATATTTATGGACATAGCGGTTAGTGTCATCAGGGTGTTGGAATTTGAATTATCTTTACTCTGCCCAAACATTGTTCGATATGACATGAGCAGTAATTAACTAAAAGGAACATCCTTCTGCTCAGCTGGTGTTGTCTTAAGTGCCATATGTAAGCTGCACCAACTAGATGCTATTAAAATGTAAGAAGCCAGAATCAAATACACAGTGGCTGCTTGGCTTCTGCCCATAGCATTTTTACATAGATATGTGTCATTACTGTGACAACCAATGTAGGTATGGTCAAAGATAACTGCACTGCTAGGAGACATACATTGTAATTTACATGCCCTCATCGTTTTTCTTTCTTTTCCATTTTACTGTGTGGTAGAATTGGATAAAATATAAACATACCCAATGAGGGCAAATATTTGCTAATGTATACATAAAATAAAAATACCTCATTTAAAAACATTTTCAAACCCTGGCTTTCCGTACCTTGTAGAAGCACGATCATCATTACAGCTATAATTCCACTGTAGTATGTCGCTATCAGGTTTACACAACTAACTAGATTCGGGTCTATGGGTAGACCCTGGTTTTGATCAGATTTAATGCTTGACATTGAGGCCAAAGAATAAAATTATTATGTCCTTTTATTTTCTTGGGCTCTCAAAGTCCATTTAGTGCCGTCAAACCTAGATGGGCTGTCATATGTTTTTTACTCAGGAGTATCTTTGCTGTAGCTACTCTAACATATAAAGACATGACTGATGGAGTGCTACAGAGTTAGCTTCTCCTATCTCTGCAGGAGGCATAGGCCTGAAACACAACAGCCACTTAGTCTTGTTGGTATAGTAAAGTTCCCCCTCACTTCCCCTTTGGTGAAAATGAACACAGTTTGTGTGCCTATACATATGTTTATTTTCCCTACATGTTGTGCTTGGATCATGCAAGAAAAATATTTTGTAAATGGCTATTTTAATATCCTAAAGGTGGGATATGCGATTCTGGAGAAATCCGATATCATCAAAAATACCATTATATATAGAGCGAGCAACGACACAGTAAGTAATGTAGCTAACATTAGCTAGATTGGGTGTTAGCAAACTGTCCCTCACAGTTGTGGCTGTGAAGCTAACAGCCAGAGAGGACGATACGGTTTCCCAGAGCCAGCACACAAGCTCCAGACAGCGATACTTGCAACTCTCCTGCTACTATGAACGGCTATAGAAACCCAGATCAATTTCTGATCCTTTTGTTTGTATGCTTCGTGTACACCAACTGTCAAAGTCTCCCACATGCTCTGATTAAACACTGGAACGTCTGCTAATGCACACTATTGTGAGAGAGCAGAGCTCACAGCAAACCTGTGAGTTTCCATTAATGATATGACCGCACGTCAGCACGTAATGTGAGAGTGTTAAAAATGTTTCAGGTGCAACATTCAACTGAAGTGCTGCAGTTGCTTTTAACTTCACTTTGTGCTCAGGATAAAACATGAATAAACCTTTTTACCACCACTGATCCACACTGACTCTCCCCTCACAAAACAGTGTAGGAAATTATTCAAAATATTGCTGGAAACTGTCATGGGAGAGCTGTTATGCAGGCTTTTAATGTAGGCTGGCTTTAGGCTAAGTATGTATCTGTATTATATAGGGAAAATCATCTTGGACTGGACTTGGTATTTGCAGATTCTGAACATATAAGGACTTGGATCAGGTTCATGGGCAGGACACGATTGGGACATCCCCTCTCTTTACTGTCGTTATGTAACATTGACTGTAGAATGATGATCTGGTTTTCATTCTTCACTTGCCTTTTAAATATCTGGCCTGTTTTTGATTTAGCAAGAAACTAAAAAACATGGTTGAGAAAGGTGTCATATTGTTATTGCCACCATCATCTGACCCTAAAACTTAGGCCTTCCTCGTTATGAGCCACTAAATCAGATGTGCTAAACTCCTTATGGTTTCTCACTTGACATAGTGCAGACGACATAAAGGTACAGAATATCAAAAGAATGACAGCACTTATGTTTTGAGAACTGTCATTCTTTCTGTCATGGGCAGTTGGATACAGGACTCATCGACAGCAATATGCCACATGGTGAAATGCTAACAAACAAAGCAATAACTCAACTTAAAAACATTCACATAAAGTAATGAGAATGGTTTGGTTTCCCAGGTGAAGTGGACCATGGAGGTGCTGTGTTATGGCCTCACCCTCCCCCTAGAGGGGGACACTGTCAAGCTGTGTGTGGATGTGTACACAGACTGGATGATGGCCTTGGTATTGCCCAGGGACTCGATGCCTCAACCTGTGGTCAAGGAGCCCAATATGTACATCCAGACCATCCTTAAACATCTGTACAACGTCTTTGTACCACGGTATGTCAGAAATGTTCACAGATGAACCTTCATCTTGCATTAGCCGTAGTTTTCAAATTTAAATGTATACTTGGTGCATTGTACATTTGTTTTTGCACAATGGCTGTTAACAGTTGTCCTACATGAGTCTCTTGAGTACTGATGTCACTTATAATGCTTGGTGTACTCTTTACACTTTCTCGCTGATTCCCTCTCGCTCTTGCTGATTTCCTCCCTCTCACCTCATTTGAAACACTCCCTCTAGGCCTGAACAGCACAGTCTGAACCACATCAGGCTTTGCCAGCAGGTTCTGACTGCAGTCCAGAAATTGGCACGAGAGTCCGTTTCCATGGTGAGGGAAACCTGGGAGGTGCTGCTTCTCTTCCTGCTTCGCATCAACGACACATTACTTGCCCCACCTACGGTTGGAGGTATGCCACCGCCTGTCCTACACAACCTGTATTTGCGTTGTTATTAATGATGATTACTAATATCAATAATCCCCCCAATATCAACCCACCCCCTTTCAGTTGGTGTGGCAGAGAAATTGGCAGAGAAATTGATGGGGGTGCTGTTTGAGGTGTGGCTACTGGCATGTGTCCGCTGCTTTCCCACGCCGCCATATTGGAAGACGGCAAGGGAGATGCTGGCCAACTGGAGACACCACCCTCCTGTTGTAGAGCAGTGGAGCAGAGTGGCCTGTGCCCTGACCTCCAGGTTAGAAAGGCATCAACTCAACCTCATTTGGCCTTAGATTTAGTGCTGAAAAACGTTTCACACAGTTTGTCATTGAAAGAGACTTTTGTGTATGCTTGAAATTTTGTTGTTTGAGAAGAGTTTAGATAGTCGGTCACTTGGCTTGTCTAACCTGTTTTAACTCCTGTGTACACAGATAGGAGAAGCAACCCTATTTCTGAACTAAACAATAGTAGCCTCTGAAGTAGGAAATGTATTGGTGGTTGTAATAATGACAGTAGGGAAACTAATAAGATAAACACCTTTATTCTCTACTGAGTGTGATCATCTGTACACTCTTGTCTCACGTCTTCAATCCAGGCTTTTGCGCTTTACCCACGGACCTTCCTTTCCACCTTTTAAAGTTCCTGATGAAGATGCCGCCCTGATTCCTTTAGAGATGGACAATGACTGTGTGGCACAGACGTGGTACCGCTTTCTCCACATGCTTAGGTGTGTAAAACCTAATTTTCCTGGGTTTGAATGTGAAAAAGAGATGTTCTTCCCCTATCAAACTAACTAATGGACACAGATGCTGTTTCATGTGTTGTAAGGGACAGAGAAGTGGTAGCACAGGGTGGAACTAAAGAAATGCCTTATATCAAATATTTCTTTTCTCTATGTACTCTACTTCCTGTTTTTAAAATGTCCCCTCTAACAATAATCCCTCCCTCCTTTCCTACCTTCCTTGTAGTCATTAATTCATCCTTTCCCTCGTCCTTCTTTCCTGCCATCTATCGTCCTATGGTCTTGCAGTCTGCTACTAAACATCTTCCACAGGGTGGCACTGCAGCCACTGTCCAAAGTTTCAAACGCATTCCTATTCAAAGATCATTTAACCTTATTTGTTAAAGTCAACATGTTTTTCATTTGTGGTCATCACGATACAGCTCTTTCATCATCTTAGTGCTGACAATACTAAGTGTCCTTTATTTCCAAGCCATGGCAGAATCAGATATATCCAAATAAGCTTTAGCTTTTGGCTTAATCCATTCATTTGGTTCTTTCTCTGTTTTCTAGCAACCCAGTGGACCTGAGCAACCCTGCAATAGTGAGCACCACTCCAAAGTTTCAGGAGCAGTTTCTTAACTCCAGCGGTATCCCTCACGAAGTAGTGCTGCACCCGTGTTTGAAACAGCTACCCCAGATCTTCTTCAGGGCCATGAGGGGCATCAGCTGCCTAGTGGACGCCTTCTTAGGTAAGAGGAAGCTGAATTAAAAAGAAAAGTTCAGTTATGGGACATTTGAGAGGAAGTGAGTTGTAAATGTTCAAAAGCCAACAGAGGGATACATTTTAGAATTAAAAGAATGTGTTTGTGCGCATTTTAGTTGTAAGGTACCACAACACATGTCAAAGGTCCAGTGTGTAGGATTTAGTGGCATCTAGCAGTGAAATTGCAGTTAGCAAGCACTTGAATACCGCTCACATCACCCTCCCCTTCCAAGCGTGTAGGAGAAACTACGGTGGCCGCGAAAACGCAAACGGCCCCCGTCTAGAGCCAGTGTTTGGTTTGTCTGTTCTGGGCTACTCTAGACACATGGCGGTGCAATATGGCGACCTCCGTGGAAGGGGACCCGCTCCCTCTGTAAATTTCTGCCAGTAGCTCCTCCTATATGTTACACATTGGACCTTTTAACATGACTGCTCATTTTGCAATGAATTATAATGTTAAATGCAATTTGTTTGTTCCTGCCTTCTAGGCAGCTACTTGCCTACTTTTGTAAGGTAACCCTTCACATACAACATGCTTTTACTATTGTCAAAGTTACATAATTGTTGCATGGACTTATTTTCAAAGTCTGTCCTGCATTACATGGCCGTATTGTTTAGAAAAGGTATGTAAAAAGGTAAAGTGTATGTGATTAGTAGTGAACAGGGTAAAACATGCAAAAACAACAAAAGTTATTGAAACGATTGACAGCAATTCCAAGCATTAATATCTTCTAACAGTTTTACTCCTTTCCAGTTGTTATTCTTGGCACTATTCCTCAGTAAAATCAAGCTAAAGTATTTCAGTCAGTAATACCTGTTTTACACATTTGAAAAGAAACGGTGTGTATTTTTCTCTTTACACTGTAGGTGTCTCTGTTGAAAAGAGAGATGTACGGGAGAGGGTATTCTCTTTTTGTCCAGTGCTGCTCTCTCATGGTACAGACCTCAGCTGATACGTCATATAATGGGATGGGCATATGATGGAGTAGTCTATTCATTGGTGGTGATGATATTAACAACTGGGGTCTTGCTGTAGCAAAATGCTATGTCCCAAGACATTCAGCCTATGCTACAAGATCATCAACAAGGGGTCTCTTGCGGGCACAAAAAGTCAATCAAGATGGATGGATATCAATTATTGCTGATTCGTGTCTAACCATTGTCTTGCATGTCTTCGAATGAATATTGTCTATGATCAACTCACAGCTCTGAAGCCACTTCATTTTTTTGTCTCTCTTATAACATGGGAAAATGGCTTCAAATGATTATATTTAAAGCGGGGAAAATAAGTATTGGACACATCAACATTTTTATCAGTAAGGGGATTTCTAAGTGGGCTATTGACACAAAATTTCCACTAGATGTAGCCATCAAGCCATATATTGAATTCATACAAAGAAATCAGAACTTTCAAGTATACTTGAGCCATGGTAGGCACAGAAAGTACCATCGAAAGTTGATAGGGCAGACATTCGAATGAGACGTCGCCGCCACGGGGGCCAACGATCGGCTCGAGGATATCTAGAGTCACCAAAGCGGCCGGGGCGTCCCGAGGGGCACCCCGCATGGGTTTTGGGTCTGATAAATGCACGCATCCCCGGAGGTCAGCGCTCGTTTGCATGTATTAGCTCTAGAATTGCCACAGTTATCCAAGTAACGTGAGAGCGATCAAAGGAACCATAACTGATTTAATGAGCCATTCGCAGTTTCACTGTACCGGCCGTGTGTACTTAGACTTGCATGGCTTAATCTTTGAGACAAGTATATGCTACTGGCAGGATCAACCAGGTAGCCCTCTGGCACCCACGGTCGGCGCGGACGCCCGCCCGACTGACCTGTGCGCTGGTGGGGGGGGGTAGGCCCCGCCGACGGGCGGCGGGGCGAAGCGAGGCAACAAAAGAGACGTTGCCAATAGGGTTTGAGACCATGCTTGCCGGAGGCCCGTCGCGCGGTGAGGCGGGGGTGTCCCGGGGAGAGTCCCCGGGGCCCGCCAGGCGGCGTCGGGGTCCGTGGTAGGACTGCTGGGGCAGATGGGGCGGCTCGGTCTCGCTACCAATCGTTGGGCCTGGGAGGAGCGCGGGGGAGAGACCCGGGGGCCCCCTCCGCGCATTGACCCACACGGCCATAGAGGCGAACCCGCAGGTCCGGAGGAACCAGCCGCCCGAACGCCGGCGCGAGGCCGGGCCGGTGGAGGCCCTCCGATGGCGGGTCACGGATGCCAATCGGTCAGGTGGATGGACGGAGACACAAAATCGGTCAGAGTGCCAGCAACCAGAGTTGACAAGTTGAGTCATAATAAATAAAGTGAAATGACACAGGGAATAAGTATTGAACACACTTTATCTAATACTTTGTAGAAAAGCCTTTGTTGGTGATTACAGCTTCTAGACGCCTCTTGTATGGAGAGACTAGTCATCTGCATTACTTAGGAGTGATTCTGGCCCATTCTTCCTCACAAATGGTCTTTAAATCTTGAAGCCTCTTTTATGAACTTTGATCTTCAGTTCTCTCCATAGATTTTCTATGGGATTTAGGTCAGGTGATTGACTGGGCCTTTCAAGCAACTTGATTTTCTTTCTTTGAAACCACTTAATTGTTTCCTTGGCCATGTGTTTGGGATCATTGTCTTGCTGAAATGTCCACCCTCTTTTAATTTTCAGCTTTCTGGTAGATTTTTATCCAGAATGTCCCGGTACATTTCTCCATTCATCCTGCCTTCAATAATATGAAGTCTTCCAGTACCCCTTGCTGAAAAGCAGCCCCAAACCATGATACTTCCACCCCCAAACTTAACTGTTGGTATGGTGTTTTTGGGGTGGTGGGCAGTGCCATTTGTTCTCCAAACATGGTGTGTAGAATGACTGCCAAAAAGTTCAATTTTGCTTTCACCTGACCATACTATAGTCACCCAGTAATACACAGGCTTCTCCAAATGCTCTTTTGCAAACTTTAACCGAGCCTCAACATGCTTTTTGTTCAGCAATGGAATTTTGCGTGGTGAGCATGCATGGATTCCATGGCGGTTCAGTGCATTGTTTATAGTTTTCTTTGAAACAACAGTACCTGTTGATGCAAGGTCTTCTTGAAGTTCTGCCCAAATTGGTTCTTGGCTCTTGGAGAACTCTCCTGATTATTCTTTGGACTCCTCGGACAGGGATCTTACTTGGAGCACCTGATTGTGGCCGGTTTATGGTGAACTGATGCTCTTTAATGATAATGGCCCCCACAGTGCTCACAGGAATATTCAGCATTCTGGAAATGCACCTATAACCATTCCCATCAAAATGCTTTTTAACGAGAAGATTACGAAGATCTTAAGAGAGTTCTTTGCTTTTACCCATAATGAAGTCTTTCCTGTGTGCGCCTCCTGGGTAATGAGAAGCCTTTATAGGCCATCATTTAGGACTAAAGCAACTAATATCAATTAGTACTGATAGAGGGCAGGGTTTCTCTCTCAATAATGACAGATTTCAGGTAATCTCCTGGCTTTCTGTGCCATTTTGCACCTTGTTATCTTCATGTGTTCAATACTTATTCCCTGTGTCATTTCACTTTATTTATTATGACTCAACTTACTTGTATACTTAAATGTTCTGATTTCTTTGTATGAATTAAATATTTGGCTTGATGGCTACATCTGGTGGAAATTTTGTGTCAATAGTCCACTTAGAAATCCCCTTACTGATAAAAATGCTGATGTGTCAAATACTTGTTTTCCCTGCTGTACCCATAGAAAGTTCTCTCCACTGGAGAAGTGGCAGGATGGTGATTTATTTTATTTTTTTTGTAACTTTAGCCCCCTGCTCATTTTACCTTCCTGTTAACAGGTATATCACGTCCCAGAGCTGACAGTGCCCCGCCCACCCCAGTCAACAGAATGAGCATGTCCCCGCCACCCTCCATCACCAACACCACGCCCCCTCACAGTCGCAGGCAACGGCATACAGTGGTCACCAAAACCGCAAGCAAGAGTACAACTGTAAGTTCAAGCGATGCATTAAACCATAAGAAATAGTAAGTGCAGAGTTAGGAAAGGTTTAGCGCTGTATTTATTTTAATTTTTTTATTGTTATTCTTTACACTTGATCGACAGAACAGGGCTTATACATTTGTGACACGTTTTTGTTTTTGTTTGTTTATAAAGCTACAGTAACCAAGATTTTTATTAAAGAATACAGTAAACTTAAAATCAGAGTGCGTATCAGATCTCCTGCCATTTGTTTTGCCCTGTTTATGTGAAGACATCATCTTTTTAACTCCTCTTGTGTGTGTGTGTTGGGGATCTGTTAGTTCAATCAGATATCTTCCTCTTCTATACCTCTCCACCCTGCAGAGCAGTGGCAGTCAACCAACCAAAGCATCCCAGCAGCAGCAGCAGCAGCAGACTTCGTCCTCCCCCACCCTGCTTTCCAGCCCCAACCAGAGCAGTTGGGAGTCTCGGCCTCTGCCAGCCCCAGCACGGCCAAAGGTCAACAGCATCCTCAACCTGTTTGGCCAGTGGCTTTTTGACGCTGCTCTGGTCCACTGTAAGCTCCACAGCGGCCTCAGCCGAGACCCCAGCATGACTGGTAAGAAGTGAGACGATGGCTAATTGCGTTTCCATTTATGCATGGGCAGGTGGGTGTTTTGTTGCTGTTCATTAGTATGTGTTTTTGTGGGGTTATCTGTGTTTTTGGTGTCTGTGTTATTTTTTTACTGTATGTCGTTGGGATATCGTTTCCTTTTTGTTCACCATTTTCTCTGAAACGTCTTTGTACCTTTCTGTGTGTGGAGGGCTTGGTTAGAAGTGGCCTGGTATGAGATTTTCATCTGATTTCTAATCCATTTTCATCTACCAACTATTGAAACCTGGCTAAAACTGCATATAGACTATAACCATAATGCTAAGGACTTCATATAGTCATTTTATTGGTAAAATCATCCCTAGAGGAGTCAATGACCGCACATACAGTGCTTGGTATTTGAAAATACCATCATTGGCTCTCCATTTATTTTTCTCTTTTTGGTGTAGTGTTCTGCACGTGTCTATCATGTCTGATTAATGTTAAAGAGTTGTAATGGGTCAAAAGTCATGTATTGAGGAGAACAAAAAAAAACCACAATTCATGCCTGATATGACTTGATCCCAAAATATTGGATTTGCTTTGATTTGTGTCTCTCCACTATTTCTGTTATCTTGCAGCCTCTTTTATCCAAATTCTCCTTTCTTATAAATCTTGTAAGTAGGAACGGCAGCTTTTTTTCCTCACTTGATTTGCGTTTCTTGACAAATCTTCCTGCTTTTTCGTTGAGTTCCTCATGATCATTGCCATTATCATCATTGTTTTCCGTTCCCGCTGCTTGTCATATATAAACGTTCACCAGCGTTCTCTCAGCGTTTCTCCAAAGGTGATGGAATGGGTTTCACCAACTGACCACCTGTCTCAACCATAACGTTGCCAGTTTGTGACAATGCCACCCTGTTTTAAGTTCTCATTTTCTTTTCCTTTGGGTCACACTAATGCTTATTATTCAGTTTAAGTCCCCCCCCACCCCCCCAAGTTCAGCATTAATGTTTTGTTTTTTGTAATTTCTTTATGTATTGTCTTGAGTTTTGATTTTAGATTTTTTTGTTTCAGTTTGGTGCCTCAATGCATGAAGTGAATGTTCTGTACCTTGAGTGACAGCCAGTCATATAATTGCAACAGCAAGGGAACTGACACAGGGAGTTTGCTTTGTGGTCTTGCAGCTGAAAACATTTTACCAGCACACTACACTTGGCTTTGTGCCAGTTTTAGAAAGAACTTTTATGGCAAACTCTTTGTGTCAGTGTTCACTTTTGGATGATGTGTGGGTGTATTTGCTGTCATTGAAGTTAGGGCTGTGCGATATATCGAATATATTCGAATATTAGTTAATGTGCAATTATAGCAGATGACCATATCGTCATATTCGAGTTTTCAGTGTTTCCGCTGGTCACCGCTGAGGGGTAGTTTACTCAGTCATAAAGTGTGTAGATGAACCCAGGTTGCAGTGAAATAGTTAGTGAAAGGCTGTGTATTGTGTTTGCTGCTAAAGAAAAGAAATAAAAAGTCTGTGTTTATGTAACGTTACTACGGCATCTTCTACTCTTTGTAGCAGTTGGTCCGGACTGTGAAGGGCTAGCCAGTTAACCGCTAACTTTGAGTGATTTTCTTTTCTTTATGGTGGCAAAAAAAAATCACAAGAGAAAACATGATCAGTCATCTGATCGCTTTCACTACTCTACCTGCGGTTCCAGCTCTGCAGCTTTAAAACGTATTTGGGGAGCGCTCCAGTTTTAGGCTATTTTAATTGACTTTAGCCTGATTCGAAGCTCGAAGAGTACAAGAAGATGCCGTGGCACAGTTACATAAACGGGAACACAACACACAGCTGTCCAGTAACTGTACTATACTGCAACCGGAGCTCATCTACACACTTTATGGCTGACTAAAGTAATATAAGGGAAAGGCTCACTTTCACAACAACACCGCTGGTTACCCACAAGGCCACCTTCCTTAAAGGGCAAGGCTCGGCCGGTAACACAGGTGCGGTTAGGCTGTAGCTGTGCTAACCAGAGTTGGAAGAAGCATTCAGGGTCATTACTTAAGCAAAAGTACTAATACCAACCCCACTGTGAAAATACTCTGCTACAAGTAAAAGGTCTGCATGAACTCACTGCGCATGGTACAACTCAACTCACTATTATATATGATGTTTCTGGATTAATATTACTGCTGGAACATGTGTATGTTGCATTTTACTGTTGTGGATGTATAAGTGTAAGCTAATTTTAACTGCTTTATATACTGTTGGGTAGTTTAATCTACAGCAAAACAAGATCATCATATGTTTGCACTATTTGACAATTCACGGTATGTTATTTTAGATTAATAGAGAGATGTTGTTTATAGGCTATATCGCCCAGCCCTAATTGAAGTCTTTGTTCTCTGTTGTTGTGATAGCGATTCTGTGATCTGCTTTATGTTTTTCAAATTTACTTCATTTACTTTTACATGTAGTAGCTACATGTCTATGTTTGCCTGTTTCGTGCATGTATACTAATGACCACATTACAATTCAGGGTCCTTTCATTCTCTGTCTCGTCCCACTCTCTACAGCGATAGCCACTCAAGTAGGTCTGGAGCTGAGAAGGAAGGGTTCCCAAATGTCCACCGACTCCATGGTATCCAACCCCATGTTTGATGCCAACGAGTTCCCGGAGAGCTACGAGGCAGGACGAGCTGAGGCCTGCGGGACTCTCTGCCGCATCTTCTGTAGCAAGAAAACTGGAGAAGAGATTCTGCCTGTTTACCTGTCCAGGTAACGCAGTCAAGTTTTTTTTTTTTTTTTATCATGCCAAATTCTAATTCAAACTAACATCAGCCTCACTGTGGGTATGTGATTCTGGTGTTGTCACAAACTGTGCAAAACTATTTCTCTTTCTGCAGGTTCTACATGGTCCTGATTCAAGGTCTCCAGATCTCCGATTTCATCTGTAGACCAGTTCTGGCTTCTATCATTCTCAACTCTTCCTCTCTCTTCTGTACTGACCTGAAGGGCATCAATGTGGTGGTACCCTACTTCATAGCTGCGCTGGAGACTATTGTACCTGACAGGTTAGACTGGTAGTAATCTCAGCAATTTTTGCATCAGTTAACATGTAATTAGCTTATTTTATTTACCGGATAACATTTTCAAACCATATGGTTTTAGTGAGATTGCGCTTCAGAGGTTTTGAGAATATTGTCTATAACATTTGTTTTACTCTATCAGAGAGCTGTCCAAATTCAAGATTTATGTCAATCCTACCGACTTGAGGAGAGCCTCCATTAACATCCTGCTGGCCATGCTACCATTGCCGCATCACTTTGGCAACATCAAATCAGAGGTAACAGCTTTGGTAGCTGTACATTTTATTTATTGAAAATCTGCCACTTTAGTGCAGGATTTAGTGTCTCCATGGGTTTGTGGTGTGAATTGAATACATTTTTGTCATTGCAGCTTTTCCCATAGATTATGTGAAATCCTTGTTAAAAACATTTTCCCCACCACAAAGCCACTTGATGTAAAAAAGTAAGCCAAGTTCTTTACCATGTTGTTGTTTTACGATAGGTTCTGTTGGAAGGAAAGTTCAATGAAGAGGATGGGTGGCCTCATGACCAGCCCGTGTCTTTCCTGTCCCTGAGGCTACGTCTCGTCAATGTTCTCATAGGAGCACTGCAGACTGAGACTGACCCCACCAACACGCAGCTTATCCTAGGTATCGACTGGCATCTTCAGAACCTCTTTACCTATTTATTTTGCCTCTCCATATTACTTTTCCAGTGTTTTTGCTGATTTAAACCATTTTGGACTGTGCTAAAGTCTATATTTTATTCTATATCAGTGTTTTTATTTTTCACCTCCTCAGGTGCAATGCTAAATATTGTTCAAGACTCAGCACTGTTGGAGTCCATAGGTGCACAGACTGAAACAGTAAGGGTCAGATCACTGCTGTTATCTACTGATAAACGATTGACATTTTGTAATGGTAGAAGCAGTGTGACGTACTGGACATCAAGATTGCTGTGTTTTTGTGGTGGTAGGGGAGTATAGATGGGAGCCACATGACAGTGAGGAGTCAATGTCACAGCCGTACCAACAGTGGCATTAGTTTCACCAGCGGGGGCAGCACGGAAGCCACCAGCCCAGACTCTGAGCGTCCTGCCCAGGCCCTGCTTCGAGACTACGGTAAGACGAACAGCAGTTTCACATAAACTAATATCCTCCTGCTCTGTGAAATAACAAAGTGATGCCAGCTTTGGTCAGATCGTGCAAAACAGGCTTGCTGGAGAATTATTTCATGTGATCAGTACCTGCTAACTTATTAAATTAACAAATTTTTTTCCTCATAGCTAACGTGGTTAAAGTGGTATGGAGAGTTAAGAAGCGCTGGGTAAAATGTCTTTGTAGGTGAAACCAAAAGTTATTTGCTGTGCTGTTGAAAAGTTTGGCACTGAGATGTATGGAGTGCCTGGGCTAATTGCATTTTTTGGTCTAATTTATTGGTTGCAACAATGCCTTTTCCTCAATAGGGCTGAGCGATATTTGACTAAATCAATGTGTTGGACGTTGTAATGGGAGAGGCATTTTTTTATTTACAAAAATTAAAAATATATACATACTGACTGCTCTCATTCAAATCTTGCCACATATATACAGTATATATTTTCACTGAACACTGTGTGACTTTGGGGCGACTTTGTCCAGCAGGAAATGGGGGTTGGGGGTCTGCAGGGTTCCTGTGGTACGAGATGTTTACATTGTGTTGTGAGGGTCAGTACTGGAGAGGAAATACTTGAGAATGGGTAGGATTCTGGCTGTTATTTCATATGCTGCAGCCAAGTCAGTATGATTTGGGAGTTTTTGCTTATCATAAATTTCGAAAAAGCTTGGCCTGGTTGATAAAATTGGAGCCAGGTCTACACCTTAGACATGCTCAATACAGAAGCCTCAACATAATTACTTTTAATCACATTTTAATTGATCGTGTTTAGACTTCCTCAGGTTTTTAGGTAGAAACTCTGAAAAGGGGACAGAATTAACAACAATGAAAGTTATAGGAAGGAGGGTAATGGGAAGAAATTAAATGGGACCAGCCAAAAAACCAGAAGATTTGACTTGTCTCACAGTCTGGTTACCACTTTTCTTCTGGAACAAAGCCGAGCTATTCAAGCAACTTGACGTTCTTGTTAAACACAGCTGCTTTACTTAGCAGTGATTTTATAAAAACAGTTTTAAGCCCTGCAAACTGTAGTTTAAACTGACGAAGTGTATGGCTAAAAAGTTGCGACTACCCTCTTGTATCAGTGTCAGCTCCCCATGAAGCGGTGAATCATATTCAGAGAAATTCTATCCTCTAATGTGACAAATTCACAGCAATTGATTATTATATCACAGAAAACCCATGAGATAACATTGTATAGTTAAGGTTCATGTACTTTTTAAAATTGTTTGTCTTTTTTTACGGATTGGCCTCATAATTAATTAATTTAGTTAGATTATATCATACATAAAGTTGTTTTTTTTCCTTTCAAAGTCTAACCTTGATCGCTCAGCCCTAATCCTCACCAGTTTATTCACTATCTTCTCTTTAGTCTAACTGAATTTTTCTCAGCATTGTGTGCTGTACTGATTTTATACTCTATTCTAATGCATGTTTTCTATACCAAGATACATCTACTAACTGGGCATCCAGGACATTTTTCCTGTTGGCCTGTATGCCTTAGCTGTGTTGCCTGAATCCTGCTTTGCTCTATTCTTTGCGGTGTTTGGTATTTCGGGGTGTTATATGGTCTAGCTCTTCCAGATACGGCGGCAGGCCTGCTGGTGCGCAGCATCCACCTGGTCACTCAGAGACTCAACTCCCAGTGGAGGCAAGACATGAGCATTTCACTGGCTGCCCTGGAGCTGCTCGCTGGGCTTGCCAAGGTAAACGTACAATGTTCAAACACCACAGAGACTCAGTGTAACAATCTGCGATCATCACTAACTGGCCAGTCCATGGTGAGACTATTGTATGTCTTTCAGTTCACCCACGTTACCCACCCAAATACAGCATAAGCTGTTGTATTGCCACTTCAATCATCACTCTAACACTTTATAAAACCGCAGCTGTTTTCCAGGTACAGTAAATCCTAGATTTGCTCCTCTAAGAACAAGGCTTACAGAAAACCCCCTATTCAGGAAATCAGATTTACTGGGTCTGTGCTTGTTACCATGGCAACGGATGGCCTGAAACTAACCTGTTATATTACATTTTAACTTGATCTTAGTGCACCTCCTGCGCAGATGAGGCAATCTTGCCTCACAGAGAACAACACTAGTGGTGCTTTCAGTTTGTTCTTGTCAGCTTCTCAGTCAGAAATTCCCAAGTTCATCACAAGGGAGTTGCCCTCAATCTGTCAACACAGTATCTCAAATTACCTGAATGAGATAAGTTTCTGGACAGAGCCTGCGATTTCTCTGCCTGGTAATGGCTGTACAAGTAGGCACTTGATATCACCCAAAGGAAGAGTGCTGAGGAGCAGAGAGAGAAGAGGCGGAGGTGAAATAGATTACATGAGCTGATTTAAATTTACACAAATATAACATAAAATCTTTTATTTAAAACCACAAATAATCAAATGTGTTATTTAATTTCTTTAATAAAACAGCCAATCACTTTGGCACCAAAGCCTACATATATTGTTCACAAGTGCATGAACTGAAGAATTTCATAATGTAGCCGTATGTACTACATTTTCCTGTATTTTTTGTACATTTTCTTAACCAGGTAAAGGTGGGAGTAGACTCTGCAGACCGTAAGCGTGCTGTTAGCTCTATATGTGGGTACATTGTGTACCAGTGTAGCCGTCCAGCTCCTCTGCAATCCCGAGACCTCCACTCCATGATTGTAGCTGCCTTCCAGTTTCTCTGTGTGTGGCTCACAGAACACCCTGACATGTTGGATGAGAAGGTAAGTTTTTTTTAAGACTGACTTAAACATTTCCATGAGATATGTTGTGTGGTTAGAGAGGGATAGAATTTTGTTTGGTAAAATTAAACTTCTACCAAGAACATACAGTTAAGTGGCTACTTTGCCATTTCTCTCAGATAATTAATTTAGTCAGAACTCTAGAGGAACATTTTGTTGGTAATTATGTTTAAGTTTAGTGTAAGCCTCACTTATATGGAAAGCAAAATGTGCACGTCTGCTCTGAGATTCTGTCCCCCTTTGCTTTTTGTTTGGATCAGGATTGTTTGGTAGAGGTGTTGGAGATTGTGGAGCTAGGAATCTCTGGCAGCAAGTCCCGACAGGAACAGGAAATCCGACATAAAGGGGAGAAGGAGCACAACCCAGCTTCAATGAGGGTGAAGGACGCTGCTGAGGCAACTTTGTCCTGGTGAGACTCCTCAAATTTTTCACAGTATGGATCAGAGAGTACAGTTTGTTGATATAGTTAATACACTATATTACACTTTCAACATAACAAACTTCGTGTACAGGCAAAGCACACATTTTTCAAAATGCTCCTAGTTTATCTTGTTCCTTAAACCAACTGAAATTAAGTTCAGTTTTGGGACTTCATACACATCTGCTGTGTCAATTGGTTGTTCTGGGCTGTCTTTTGAAGGGGGAAAGTACCCAAAAAGGAAAAATTGACATTTCATATTTGTTGGTGTCCTGTTTGTGTGTATTATATAAAAGGCATGCTGCTAAATAGCCATAGCAGTTGGAAAGGCTTGTGATGACCCAGTCTTGTGATAGCCAGTCGCACAATATACACTATCTTTAAAATGAAATGTAACTTTTAACAGGGCATTTGCTATTTGGCACCCCAGAAAATAACAAAAGAAAAGCATTGTACAATCAAATTTATCACAAGCTTAAAAACTTGACTTCGTCAACATCAGTTGGTTTTAATGCAGAATGGTGTCGTCCTTTTTCTTTAATACTACTTAACATTACACCGCTTTTCCATTGAATTGTGAGCTGCTGTTACCAGAGGCGGCCCCCACCTAAAGGGGCATTTCTGGATATCTTTTTTTTTTCTTCCTTTCAACAATAAAATGTTATTAGCAATGCATTTGAATATCACTTTTACATTATATTTATGACTCCAAAAGTAATTTTGTAACTTTGGTTGGACTTTAAATCTAAGCTGTTTTTCTGCTGCTACATTGACGTAGTTTCCCCAGTTTTTCTGCTGCACCTCCACACAGCACACAGTTGAATATTAGAAAGTAGAATGAGCTTTATCTATTGACCCAGTCTCTGTATATTTATGTTCTTGCTGGTTTTGCTGCGGTGTTCCCCAGTATCATGCAGGTGTTAGGGGCCTTCCCCTCCCCCAGCGGGCCCGCCTCCACCTGCAGCCTGCTGAATGAAGACACCCTGATTCGGTATGCCAGGCTCAGTGCCACAGGAGCCAGCAACTTCCGTTACTTTGTTCTGGACAACTCGGTCATCCTTGCCATGCTGGAACAACCTCTCGGCAATGAGCAGAGTCAGTACCTTATTGAATTAATAATAATATTTTACTTAAATAGCAGTAACAAAGGGCTTCACATAGCATGCAAAGAACATATAACACATAAATTAAATAAAACAAATAAAACATAGCAGTAATAGAATAAAAATATTAGGGTGGGGTGTTTTAGAGCCTCGGGGCTCTTATTTCAAATCTTAGTCTTTAGCCTATAGTCTGAGTCAGACCATTTAGTGACTTTTAAGTAATTAAAAGCACCTTTTTAAAATCAATTCTAAAACCTACTGGAAGCCAGTGTTAAAGAGGCTAAAACTGGGGTGATCTGTTTAAACCTGTTTTCTCTGGCTACAAGCCTGGCGGCTGAGTTCTGTCGCTCTACAGTTTTTTTGTTTAGGCAGGTAAAAATGCTGTTACAGTAATCCAGGCGTGATGAGATAAACGCATGTAAAATAGTTTCTTATCTTACAGAACTAACTTCACATAGGTCGAATTCTGGCTATGTTCCTTAGTTGATAGAAGCAAGTTTTTACAAGTTTTGTAATGTGCTGCTCAAAGCTTAAATTACAATCAAACAAGATTTCAAGATTTCTAGCAACAGATTATGTACTCAGACAAGTGCCCAGGAGATTTGACTGTTTGTGTTGCTGGAGCCAAGAATTTCTGTTTTTGGTTGTTTTGACATCCAGTTTCTTACATCTACTTAGGCTCTCCTGTAAAGAACTCAGCATGCTGAGGTCAGTTGGCTTAATGGGGATGTACAACTGTGTGTCGTCAGCAAAAAAGTGAAGGGACACACCATGTCTTTGAGTTATTACCTATTGGGAGCATATAAAGAGAGAATACAATTGGTCCCAAAAGTGACCCAAAAATTGATGTAATACCGGTTTATTGGGATATCAGGGAGAATTAAGATGTTACTTGGTTCATTTTGAATGTACAAGTAGAGACTATCACCCGTCAAGTACCAAGCACTGGTAAGTTAAAATCAATAACCAACAGGCAATCCTGTTTCTTCATAAATGAGAGCATCTTTGTCCTCACAGACCCCAGCCCATCAGTTACAGTTTTGATCCGAGGGACGGCTGGCAGACATGCCTGGACCATGCAACTCTTCCACCAACCCAGAGGAGCTCGGGCCAATCAGAGGGTGAGATCACAGTGTTGATTACTGCATCATGAAAGACAACGATGCTAAACCAACATCATTTCAGAAATGTTTTGAAATTACATGCCAGAGTATTGCTTTTGTAAATCTTGTAGCTACACACCTGTTTCAGTGATAACACAACTCTGCTTCATCTCTGTCTACTTCTCTTCTCCCACAGCAGGTGTTTGTTCCTGAGGGCCGTCCAACGCCCAACAATGATGTGGGGATCAAGTACAACGTCAAGCAGAGGCCCTTCCCTGAAGAGGTGGATAAGATTCCTCTTGTCAAAGCTGATGTCAGTATTCCTGACCTGGATGACATTGTCAGTAAAGAGGTGAGATTTGCTTCCTGTTGAACCCTGTCATTGATCTTGTGTCCACATTGTGACTAATGAAGCAAAAACAAGATTGTTTTTTGTCATGGCTAAAATAGAGCCGTGTAGTTGTATGGGCTGGCTGGATGATTTGAGAGCGACAAATACACTGAGTAATTACCCGCATGTGAGTTGTTGGCGAGATGAAACTTCACTTGGGTGTCTCTTTGGAAAAAAAGGGTCAAATTATCTGATTTGGTGACAAACATATGATGATCATTTTGTGCAATTTTGCAATCCAATGCAATATGAGGGCTCCAGACTAACTTTTTACATTGGTGGCATTGGTGCGCCTAACTTTTTCATTTAGGTGCACCAGCACATAGTTTAAGTGCACCCAGTAATACATGTTAAGCATCACTTCCCATACACACTGGTAATTTCTTAATACATTTAAATGATTGCACAGGAATAAAGGTGCAGATAAATTTTTTTTTAGTGGAGTTAAATTGAGTAAAAGGCAGCTCTTCTTTGGCTATATTATGAGCAGTGTTACATTTTATTATCATTTCTGACTCTTCACTGCTTCGGTTTGCTAAAACGCTGCGGGAATGGGGGCTGCTCTGCCGGCCATGCACCTGTCATGGCACAGAACGTGTTTATCGGAGACATTGTGCTTTTTTTAAACATTTTAATTCGGAACGTCCGTGCTCTGACCTCCAAAAGCACTGTTCCCAGTAGTGATGCACATATCCGTGGGGGCATGGGGATTATCCGTGGATTGGGTGGGCCGGGTCGGGTGGGTGAAATAGTGTGAAGCCTCTCCCCATTAAGAGACACACTGTGTGCATTTACGCATGAGGCACAGCAGCGTAACTTCATTGATTATTTAAATCTCCCGACACGCCAACAGGATCGGTCAGGATCTAATGTTAATTAATGTTCTGTGTTCTTCTACACATCCAAAAGCTCACACGCAGTCTAGGTTCATACAGTGAAATTGTTTGGAGTAAAGCAGCCGTCCTCCTGATGAACCCTGAGCTCCATCAGAGCTGTCTCAAAGAAATTGTATTTCAGAAGCTCAAACTTTAATTCTCTTTCCTCTGGAACATTACCTCTGTCCTGTGAAGTTCATAACTACAGTTTTTAGTTTTGTTGCTTAAAAGTCCCAAGATATTTGCTGTGACATTACTCTGCGCATGGAAACGTTTAAATTTACTGACTATATCATATCATTAGAAATAGTACCAGTATAATTTTTAATATGATAAAAAAAAAAAAAAGTCGTGTTAATGGCAACATTCCAACTTGTTGACGTAATGACGTCATACCTTTATGCAGCAACATGCATTGCTGAAAGTGAAAGTAACATTGCTACTAGCGCCACGGTGGAGGAGTTGGTTCCAAAAAAGGAAGCGACTGTAGTAGTGTGGAAGTGGTTTGGTTACAAAAGATTAACCAGTGTTTCCCACTCATAAACTTTACTTGGTCGGGCCGCCCAGACATATTAATGTTGTCATCCACCACCGATTAACTAGTGGACATTCTCCCGATGTTCTACCCCTCCCATGCGGTCTACTGACAACCGCATGTGCTCTGCATTTCCTACTTATGCCGTTGTTTAGTAAAAGCTTGTAAGTGCACTTGTTGGTGCCCATGTCATTCGGTGCCACGTAGGTTTCTGTCGTTTCAATAGGCTACGTAATTAACAACAAGCCTCCTCCTCCACATGTGGCTGACAAGCAAGCCAGGGTGTGTGTGCACTGTGCAGTCAGAAGTGTAATGCTGAATTTATGCAATCCAGTGCCATTGATCACCCACAGCCTTTGGGCCCCATCCCCTTCTTCTTTTCAGCTGGAGGTTCAGCATGACAAGCTTCATATTCTGATGACCAAGCAGATAGAGTATGAAAACGCCTTGGAGCGGCACAGCGAGGAAACCTGGAAGTCCAGGCATTTCCCTGACCCACAGACAGACTGCAAACCCCCTCCGCCCTCGCAGGAGTTCCAGACAGCGCGACTCTTCCTCTCCCACTTTGGCTTTCTGTCTCTGGAGGCGCTCAAGGTTGGTTTACATAATTTGGCCGATAAAAATATCTCTTGGAATGAAGTTGCAAAAAGCATTTTCAAATGTTAAATACAAGCATTCCGCAAATTATATCTAACTTTAATTGTTACTTTTGCATTGTGATTCTATTTAAATCTGTGGAATGAATAATAATAAATAATAATGATACTGTAATGTAAGGGTGCTCCGATAAGGGTTTTTGGGAGTGATCAAGGATCTCTGGAAGCAGTATTGACTGATACCGATCATGGGGTCTATTTGAAGCCTTCTATTTATTGTGTAGCTTTATTTATTCATTTATTTAACTAAGTATTAAGAGATGGGAAAGTATCATGAATTGACAGCTGTATTTATTGGCAGGCAGCATGTACAACATATTCCACTGTCTGTCTTAGAGACACAACTTAAACCATATACCCTATGCTTGGTTATTGGGAACAGCTTAGATCTTAATAAATATACAGTGTTTCCCACATACTGACAGTGTAACTGTGGCAGGAAGGGAGGTGGTGTATATTTCTATTTCTATGGTGCAGCTATAAGCAACTTATTTCACCATTTAAATTCTACTTAATTCTCCCCTTTATTTTAGTATTTTAGTGTTTTCTCACAAACTACTGCTCACCTTGCTGTTCCCTTCAGTTCTCTTTTCTCTACACTACAAACACACAGACCAATGCCTCTGTCTCATTAACGCACACACATGGCTTGCCCCGCCTGCCTCTTTCTGTTTCTCCATCGCTGTATCATATAGGGACAGACACGCTGTATGTGTCTGCTCTGTTGACTTTCTTTGTCAGCAGTATGTTTTATGAAGTCGCCCAAAAAACACAGCTCCAGTTTTGGAGTTTTTCACCTGCAATTCCGTTTTCACAACAGCAGGTGAGCGCGTGGGGAGAAGGCTTGGTGTTAAATGACGTAGCCTATCGAAACGATCGAAACCAATGTGGTAATGAATGACATTTGCACCAACCAGCTGTATTCACTTCTAACATAATACCAGTTAACGTCTCTCTCTCTCGCTAAAATGGTTCGCTGGCCATTAATATACCTGGGCGGTATTGCGTCATCTGATCGGCTCTTCTCATCGGCCTTCACCACCGATCAAACTATTTAGAACAAATATCGGCCGATAATGATCGGTGGCTGATCAGTCGGCGCACCCTTACTGTAATGTATAAAGGGTTAATGGTATATACATTTATACTATTGTTATTGTCAATATAGTTCATGAATAATGTATGTATATTGATTTATTATTGATAGGAGCCCAACAACAGTCGTCTACCTCCTCATCTGATTGGCCTGGAGTCATCCTTGCCAGGGTTTTTTGATGACATCAGCTATCTGGACCTGCTTCCCTGCCGACCTTTTGACACTGTCTTTATTTTCTACGTGAGGGCTGGACAGAAAAGTAGCTCTGAGGTGAGGAAACTCAGGCTGATTGGTTGTGGCTCACACAACAGATTGTGTATGTATGTAAGTAATGATTGTCAAGTTTGGCTTGTAATTAATTACAACTGCAATGAAATGGCTTGAATTTAACCCTTGTTGCTTCCTTCATAATGTGTATAAAAAAAAATCAAAATCAGGATGGCTGTGTTCTTGTGCTTATGATCAGATCATGAGGAATGTCGAGTCATCGTCCAGTGTCCAGCCCCACTTTTTGGAGTTCCTGCTGTCCTTGGGCTGGCCTGTGGACGTAGGACGCCACCCAGGATGGACGGGACACCTAGATACCAGTTGGTCCCTCAACTCATGCTCCGACAGCAATGATATACAACAAACAGGTAAGCTACTGAGCTACCTACTGCATTAAATATGAGGATGACTTTGGATGAATGTACATCATGGCAACTGTTATTTATCTACATGTTGGGCATTTGTGGTAACTAAGTCAATGTTGAACTTTTGATTAGAGCCCGCAGATAAGGTATTTTTGAGACCGATTACAATTTTAGAGGAGAAACATTCACCGATTTCCCCATATGGTGACTGATTAGGGATGGGACAAAAAATCGATATGCCGATTTATTGCTATATTTCCGGCCGTTAGATGTTATCGATACTCTGGCACCACGTATCAATATTTTTTTTTATACATACAGAATATTTAAATGAATACCTACATTGTGGCTGTTTACTACGGAAGTGTATTGCATTCACTTGAGGAAAAAAAAAATCTACTCTGTTTTTCTGAATTAACGAGTTAATTATCTCAGAATTACGAGATAATTTTTCATTAAAAAAAAATGTAGCTGGATTGCATGGAAGTAAACAATGTCCCGCCTTTAAAGTTTAATCTGGTTTTATTTTACTTTGGGTTTAAGACATTGGGAAATACTGCTGTCTTTAAGTAATATAAATTGTATTGTTATTAGTGCGTCAACTTTGGGCAGACACCTCAACTTTGCGTCTGTTCAGACGAAAAGAACATTCTGATCTGCTGGGGATCCAGTATTTTCAACAATTGCCTGATTGTCTCTTGTGTCACCACGTAGCCAGCCTGAATGCATTTCAGATGCATCATCTTATATCCGTGAAGCATACCATATCGGTTCAACTCATCCTGGAGAAACACAGCAATGTCAAGCAGATCAGAATGCTATTTTCGTCTGAACAGGCGCAAAGTCTTGAGGTGTCTGCGCAAAATTTACGCACTAATAACATTACAATTTATATTACTTAAAGACAGCAGTATTTCCCAATGTCTTAAATCCAAAGTAAAATAAAACCAGATTAAACTGTAAAGGCGGGACATTGTTTACTTCCATGCAATCCAGCTAAAATAGAGCTCCTGGCAGGATTTTGAGGGATCTCATTAATTCAGAAAAACTAAACTTTTTTTTTTAAAATGAAAAATGATCACGTAATTCTGAGATAATTAATTCAGAAAAACAGAGCAAAAACTTTTTTTTCCATGAAAAATTATCTCGTAATTCTGAGATAAGTAACTCGTTAATTCAGAAAAACAGAGTAGATTTTTTCCCCCCAAGTGAATGCAATACGCTTCCGTAGTTTACCACTTTGATTTACCTGGGTAGCAGTACCCCCAGGCTTCTTTTGGTTGCGCTTCCCAGATTGCAGATGGTCAGATGAACAGAAATTGTAATTCACAGTAAAGAAGAAATTGCAGACCAACAACAAATCACAAATGCACCTGCATCTTTTAAATCAAAAGTTTGAGCCCATTTTGGATTTCGTAGTGACGATACAAAAAAGCTCACTAAAGACTATGTAATCTGTAAGAACTGTCTCGGGAAAATCAAATACAACACAACCAACATGCATTCCCACCTCGCGCGCATCATACCGAATTGTGTGAGAAGACAACGGCTACAGTGAATCAGCCTACGCTGGATGACATTTGTAAGGCAAAGCTTCCTTTTGTGTCGCCAAGGGCAATTTGCATTACAAATTACTTTTTCACATTTTTTTACAGAATGGCATCGTGATATAACGTGAATGATTTTCTTGTGTGTCACAAATCGCTGGTGTTGTGATATATTGTTATCGTGGGCAAAATATTGTGACAGTATCGTGAGTTAACCTGTGATTCCCACCCCTATGACTGTTATATTGAATTTTTGAGCTGGAATGAAAATACACCTTTTCTATGTCGATTGTGCACCGGTTATGCCTATGCAACGGTATTCAGAAGGCTGCTTTCTTAAATATTCTTTATTAAAGTTATTTTTTTAAGTTAAATATTCTGTAATATGTTAAATAATTTTACATATACCGTACATTGTTAACCAATTCAAGAAATGAACATTAAGAAAATAAATAAAAATGAAATAAAGCACTAAATAAACATCAGTACTGTATTTTCAGTATCAGTCAATTGCTGACCATTTGAAAAAATAAAATAAATAGTTATTAAACATAGTATTGTTCAGTATAAGTGAATTGCTGAAGTACAAATACCATGGAAATACTTCAGTAAAATACAAGTACCTCTAAATTGTACTAAAATACAGTACTAAATGTACTTAGTTACATTCCACTACTGCCCTGTACTAAACAACATATTTTCTACTCTATTAAGCTCTGAGATTCATGCTACTGCTTTGTTCAGCTTCTGAACCATTATTTCTATGCTAACCTTCTGCTACTGACAGATAAACCATAGCTGGCTAGCTACCTCGCTAATACAACAAACAGTTGAGATAAGCATGAGCGACGTGATGGTTGTCAGGGACAGGGTTATATTAGAGTTATAAAGAAAGGGGAAAATGATGGGTTCATTGTTTATTTACTTTCCCGCAATGTATTCCACATACTAGTTAGCAACGTACTGTGAACACACCGCTTTGACTCCAATACGTCGTATTGTGTAGCGACAGCGGCGGCCCACATTTCCCAGCATGCACTTCCTAGATTCACTTAAATGTATATATAGCGCCAATTCATTACAGAAGTTATCTCATTGCACTTTTCTTATAGAGCAGGTCTAGACCGTACTCTTTATAATATTACCCAACATTTCTGACCATGAGCAAGCACTTGGCGACAGGACAGACGAGAAAGCATAAAACTACTGTGTTTATTAAGTGAGCTACCTTATTTCCCAAAATGAAAATGTTACTCTTTGTTAGCGTTTATAATGTATCTGTTCAGAACATGGTGTTTTATGTTGGTTTATAGTTTTAATGATTAGTGAGGTGGCTGTTACATTTCATGACACCAGCTGTAATTGACTGGTATGGTGCGAGTTCTTGAAAGTTGCTTCTTCTCTCTCATTTTACACTGCTTGCCACTGTAATGACAGCACACTCTGCTGGATAAATGTTGTGGTCACACCATTATGTTAACACAAGCCTTTCTTTCTGCCTAATATACTAAAAAGAATACAGTTTTATATCGGCTCATATCAGAAGACATGTGCGCCGATATATCTCCAATAGGCCAATGTCAGCCTATAAATCCGTCAGGTGCAACTTTTGATTATTCTTTTTTTTTTTTTTTTTTTACTGTAGAGGAAGCAGCTACTCCTGAGGACACAGGAGGTTCAGTGTTCAACGGGGAGAAGAAAGTTTTGTACTACGCTGATGCTCTGACAGAGATTGCATTTGTTGTTCCATCTTTAACAGAAAATTCTGGTCAGTATTCACTACCTTGAATATGAATGGATAGATATTGTATATGATGAAACATAGTGAGGGATTCAGGGTTGACAGAGTTGCCATTGCTGTTTGTTGTTTCCCAGAGGAGTCATCAGTACACAGTGACTCCACTGTGGAGGCAGACACCAACGCAGACCCCATGCCTGGTTTACTCAAACAACCCAATCTCACACTGGAGCTGTTCCCCAACCATTCGGAGAACCTGGAGTCTGCCAAAAAGGTAACGTTTGGCTTATGCAAGTGTATCTGAACTGTATGTTGTCGGCCTTGATTATGATTTCAATTTTATTTTTTTATCTAGCATTTGCTTAAACTTAATGTGTATTGTGCCAATTCTCTAGCTGAGTCCTTTGGTAAAAACAAAGAGGTCGTCGACTGGAAAGTCTTTCCCACCACTGGGTCCTGAGACGAAGGTGTTTGTCGTCTGGGTGGAGCGATTTGATGATATCGGTAGGCACAATCTTTTTATACTGCCAGCCTGTCCTGTAATTTAAGACTACAGGAATAACCGTACGGGAGTGCAGTATAGTCTCTGTCCATAGATTGTATTCTATTACTTTCTCAAGCATTTTCTCTTGATCAGTCAGTAAGTTACTCCACACAAAATCTTTTAGTGTAAAATACTCGACCTCTATAGCCTTTAAAAAGTTTTAAAATGTATGTGAGCAATGGATTGAGGTACATGAAGGTCATTGTTTTTGTGTTTTTAGAGAACTTTCCGTTGTCTGATCTCTTGGCGGAAACCAGCACGGGCTTGGAAGCTAGCATGAGCAACAGCACTTCCTGCAGGTATGCAGACATTTACACTCAAAACACTTGGCTGCTAGTATGGAGAACATAAGGTTCGTGAATTGGTTTTAGTCAGGTGCAAAAATCAAGAAGAAGAAAAAAAAAACAATTCTGCAAAACAGGAAGTACAACATGCAGTGTTTGCAAAAGCAGGCAGAGAAAAGGAACTGTGGCAGAGCTGTGACAACAGTTAAGAGTGTGAAGTGGCTTAAATGGAAATTCAGTTTTTGCCTAATGTGACTTATAAGTAAGTTGTTTTGGTCACCCTTTTTTTTTTAAGGTCGATAACAGCGGCTTCATTGTAAAGATTGTGGATAGGGTGACCTCAATCGATGCCATGGACCACAAGTCTCAAACAGATTGAAATGGGTTGTATTTAACCAAACTAACAATGCCACTTTTGAGAGGGTGTTGTCAGGAGGTGTGTGATCTTATACAAATGACAACTGCTCATTAGTGACATAACTGATTTTTTAAGTTCCCAGGCCCTTGTACACTTAAGGAATGGGTGGATGGCATTTGTGAAGATTGCTAAATGGACTTTTTCTTATTTTCAAAGCAAACAAAGAAGCTATATTGGGCAATTTGAAATGCTGAAAACGGCACCATAGCAGAATGCCATTTTCTCTGCTTACATAAATGTTTCATGTGGAATGAAAATCTATTGGCATTTACTAAGTTCAGTCAAGTTCTACGAGATTGCAGTCTGAGCTGTCAAGATACATATTAATGCCAAGTATAAATGAGGTCATGTCTAGAAATGTGGATTGTGTTTTGTATTGTATTGTGCCATTGTTTCTCAGATATTTTTCTATATTAATTTCTTGCTCTAGTTCATTGCCAATCACATACATAATTTTCCTCTCTGTTTTTCTAATTGTTCTTGCTGCAGGTCAGGGTTACTAGAGAAGGATGTTCCTCTGATCTTCATCCACCCTCTGAAGACGGGGCTCTTCAGGATCCGGCTGCACGGAGCTGTGGGTAAATTTGGCATGGTGATTCCCCTGGTGGACGGCATGGTGGTCAGCCGCAGAGCACTAGGTAATAGCTCACATGGCACGGTCTGTCTTTGTTTATCCCTCCTTACAATGCATCGCATTTTCCATATCAGAAAGAACAGAGGCAACGAGTCGTAAAGCATTAGGTGGTTTCCACAGCACATCTATTAGGATCATTGTTGAGCTTATCGAAATAATAATTGCAATATATAATGCACACATTCATATTTTATGGTTGGCATTTGAGTTTAAAATGCACAGGAAACAAACTCCATTTAATCTGTTTACATTCTTGTTTAATGCAGAAGTTATGGTTTCTAATACAAAGAAGGCATGGGTGTTATTTGTATTCTAAGGTTTAACTTTTGTCAGCATGCTCTCAGGCTAAACGAGCTACGATCAGTTAAATACAGAGAGAAAGCCAGTGAAAATGTTACGGTTTAGCAGTACTATGAAAGAAAACATTTGAAGTATTTATCTAGACCTCTGCTGACACATACCTTTACCTTGAAAAACATAAAAATGTATCCATAATAAACCTCATTCCGCTTCAGTGCCTGTAACACCACTCTTGGCCAGCAGATGGCATAGTTGGAAGCTAGTTTTGACGTTTGCTTTGGCTTTCCAAAACATGAACGTACAAGAGTAAATTTAAAAATATGTATATATTAACTTTACTCCTTAGTCAAGGCAGTTAGTAAAATGTTGGAATCTCTTTCCAGTCCTAATTTTTATCTTCACTACTTTTATCTTGTTAGAAGGTGCTGTGACTATACATTTTCACGCTTTATCAGTTCTTATAGGATCCATCCATTTCATGAAATGTCTTTTGTACACTGTCTCCAAACTGTCCCATTTGACTACTTTGGCATGACGAGCACCTGTGTTTGCGTCCTTCTGCCAGGGTTTCTTGTGCGCCAAACAGTCATCAACGTGTGCCGACGGAAGCGTCTGGAAAGTGACTTGTACAACCCGCCTCACGTGAGGCGGAAGCAGAAAATAACGGAGATTGTCCAGCGTTACCGTAACAAGCAACTGGAGCCTGAATTTTACACCTCGCTCTTCCACGAGGTGGGGGAGGGAAAGCCCCACCTCTAACCCCCCTGTCCTGTCCTAACACTGGCTCACAAGCGCACATGACACACACACACACACACACTGTCTTATCCTGTACTCATACACCATTTACAACTGTGGGTGCATACACACATACATACACTCACACACACAGAATCTTTATATTTATACTGTACTGTTTTGTTATTTATATGAATACATATATCAACACTGTCTGCCTTTGACTCTGAGAGCAAAGTTTCAAAACCCATGCCAAGGTGGAAAAAGCTACATTTCTATGTCGCAGCCACTGGCAGAAGTTCAGCAGTGACTCTCTCCTCATTTAGGTTCATGCTTTGTGGCAAAAGAGTTTCTGCTTGTCATTAACTGCAATGCAATAGTTACACAGTTGGCCTTTCTGAAATTGTAAAAAGTTTGTCCTTTTAAACCCTGTGATATGAGTGAATTTCATGGTGGTTTGTTAATACAGAGTTGTGTCCAAAATCCACATCTGCATATCAGTTTTGCCAAGGAGATAAACATGTAATCATCATGAAAGTGTTGTATAATATACATTGGCTGCTGCTTCAAGGCAGGTGGTTTCAAGACGGCAAAGAAATGATTGACAGCATTAACCCATGATCTCATTTTACAACAACGGGGAGATGCCTGTTAAAGTCTTCCTTGTGTGAACACACATTTGGCCATCGCAGCAGCTGACTTGTTTTTCTTACCCAGGTGATTTAGAGAACTCCTACATTGTATTACTGTATGAGGATGGCATTTTTGACACATGCGCTGTCTCTGTGCCAGTCATCCCATCTCACAACAGCCACTGTTGGTGTGTGTGTGTGTGTGTGTGTGTGTGTGTGTGTGTGTGTGTGTGTGTGTGTGTGTGTGCATGTACGTGGCTACACGTATGCTTGTCCAGCCAGTCAAATCATTTACACTGCAAGGAGTCATAGTGACCCCCTAAAACCCCCATAAATGGCATTTTAAAGCTGAATTGTCACTTTAAACGAATGAGTATCTCAAGATTAGTAGAGTTTTGAAACTTTCAATTTTCTCTGTCAAGACATGAACCTGGAATGGGTTTACCTTGAATACTTGGTAACATTTGAGTTTACTGACAATGAGAGTAGTCGCAGAGCTCCTGGGGTTTGCACTTGATGTTTGCCGGGCTGATATGAAATCACCACAAAGACATTGGAGGTTTGAAGTCTCTGCCAATACCAAATGGAACTACAGAACAGGTGAAGTGTCTTGCTCCTCCAAATAAATCTCTGGTGTTGGATTCAAAGGCCAAAACACTCAATGTAGCTGAAAGCATTATATAGAACTTGCATTTTGGATGATCGAATTATTGTTTTTTTTGTTTTTTTCCATTGTAGGCCCAAAACGAGAATATTTAACTTTGTCAGTTCTATTCGGTTTGCATAACAGAAATGTGCAGTTTTGCTTTCACATGCTTTTAGTAACTTTATTTGTTTGGCTTCACAATTTGTTTCACTTCTGTTTACTCACTGTACTTCGGTTTTGAGTCAAGCCCCTCTCACTGTCTGCCTGTAACAATGTGAAGTTATTTATCACAGAGATGGAACAGAGCAAACACCTCTAGTTTCTTTGTTGTGTTGGAAAGTCTTAATGCACTGAGCACATTTTATGTTTATTTTCTATTCCCTTTGGTTACCTTACATGTTTTGTACTTCTGTGCATTTTGAAAGAAAACCCCTGCTGAAGGAATAGTTTTATCTTGTGTAATAATGAATGAAGGCATCGAGGAGTTTTTTTTTTTTTAACCATGTCTAACTGTGTGGCTCACTTTTTATGACAGTGCTTTATGCACATGCCTTTGTTGTTGTTTTTTTGGAAGGAAAGAAAAAAAGTACATTAAATATGCTTCAAAGAAACTACATACAATCAGTCATACATTGTATTCTATGTTACTCCTTTGATGTGTGATCATATTTAAGGATCCGTCATGTACAGAAGCAGAGGAAAATATGTAAATATGTGATAGTGTAAGGCATTTACAAAGTTGTCTGTTGCATTCCTCATCTGAGATAGCGAGAAAAGTTATGTATGCAATTATGTGTGAGAGGATTACAATGGATATTGAATGTAACATGCATCGATTAAAACTCTTATTGACATTTTAATTTCTCCCATTCCTAATATTTGACTTTGTGTTCACAGGATGTCTATAATGTAGAGCATTCATTTCCACTTTTAGTTTTTCATATTAAATTGATACTTTTGTGTTCTAAATAGCAACTGAGGCTCCAGATTTAGATCAATAGTTAGAGCCAAAAATATAATTTAAAAAATGCAGACATTTCATTTATTCTGTTATGAATATTTGCATCACAAGCGAAATCAATGCAACCTGCTACAACTACTCCAGTGCGGGACCATTTGACACTAGGTGTGCCTCCATGCCCTGAAACGGTAATGAAATGTTGTCACACTCGAACCGATACTATATAGTATTTGTATTTGGTCAACTGTAACGTCAAGTCTGTTACACTGTTCATGGAACTGGTTGAAAGTGAATCGGGCGGGGGGGGGGCATCGACTCAATATCCAATACTAGCCCAGACCGCGTCCAGCAGCCTGGGATCATAACAAGCACGAGACTCCAATGAGCTCGCGTTCAAAGTGGACATATGGAGTCCAAATAGGCACGAGACAAGGCACGCGCTAAACAAATCACAAAACAAAATGGTTTCGAGACCTGGCTTCGTGCTGGGGCTTGGTGACAGTTTGGACCTGCGCTCATTCTGCGAGCGAAAGGTGCACGCGTGCCTGTATCCGCCAGGGGGCGCGGTCCTCTCAAATTTACTCGCTCGCCACAGGTGGGAGAGTGTTGTGAAAGGTAAGCGCCGAAATGTTTAGCTAACGTGTGCTGCTCACTATAGGTCTGTAGCATTTCGAACACTAAGTAGGCTTATAGATCGTGCCCCTCAATTAAAGTACTTATTTTTTAAATTAAACGCTTTTTCCATAACACTTGGAAGTCTTGTCTTTCTGGCCTATATGTCTGTCGTAAATAGCTAGCATATATTGCACTTGCCCAAGAAGGAAGAATGCTAATATTTGAATTGCTGTGGGCCGATAAACATTAGAACTGTTAGCTAACGTTACAGTTTTGTTCACCCTGTATGCTTCTGCTTTTGATCTAATAGGCTCCTTTCAATTCTGTATATTTAGCAGCATGCGTGGTGGCTAAACGGCCAGGAAGGGGACACTGATCTAAAAGGTAGGCTGTGCTATTTTAAAAGACCTTGTGGACCTGTAGCCAATGTAATTCAAATCTCCGCGTAGCCTGACCTTAGGCTATAGCGTCCCTCTCGCAAATTACATTTCGCGGTGGAATTCAAAGAGGCAGCAACATAGACTTGTCGTTGTGCATTACAGCGGGCCTATTTGTTTTTTGTCTTTTATTACATTTAATGTGGGTCCTAATAGGGAGTTTACAATTAGCCTACTAATTAACCGTGTTTGACCTTAGCTCCTGTTACAGATGTGAACGTGTTGTTTGTTTGTCTGCTCACTGCTCAGAGTAG
>CM022479.1:5486599-5587081 GCA_011952105.1 Coreoperca whiteheadi
TTTTAAAACATTTAAGGGGTATAAAAAGGAAGGGTAAAAATTTTTTCAGTCAAAGCCGGGGGGTGGGGCCTTGGCCCCCCCCCCCCCCCCCCTGCTTTGCCAAATGAACATTATTGTGTAGTGTGGTTCTTTACCACCATTTTCTCTCTGTCTGTGCCCATGACACTGTTTATGTCTGCCCAGCTGAATGACAGTTATAGCATTCTTAGTTTGGATCTGTTTGGTTACGTCACATAAATTTACCAAACTGAATGCAGCTTCAGCAGAGCCGTTGTGCCCCATCATTTTCTGTAGCGGCTCTTTGGTCTGTCGGAAGCTTCACAGTCTCTGATGGCTCATTCAACACCATGCTCACCACACTCTGATTCCGTCTGTGAGCCCTACTACGTCTGTCAGCACAAAACAACTCGCGTCCAAATGTGCAGATGGCCTCTGCAATCTGGTCCATGATGTTATCTCCTGATCACCACATGTCACCCCTCAACAGGAAAGCCACTTATGAAAAAGGGACAAACGATCCTGCACTGAGTTTTAACACTGGTAGACATGACGAGACTGTCATCTTAGCAATGTAGACTTGAATATAAATTAACATGTAAAATATAGACAAAGTTAGACCATTTTCACAGATTCACAGGTTGGAGTCAAGTCTGAATTGCTGGCTGTTAACATTCATCGTACAAGTTGGGAAACAAATATAAGGACATGTCTTTCGTCACAATCTTTTTCCATTATTTGGGGGTGGTAAGTGAGAACGAGTGTTGTGTGCTTCTGTCTTTTGTTCCTATAGATTTGAAATGATTGAGAGTGAGTCTAAAATTATGTGACTGAAGCTGCCTAACAACCTGAAAACAGAAGGGATACCATAAAGGATATTTATAACACTTTAATTACATGCAGCCACCGTGAAAGTGAGCGCATCTAGCTAAACGGGATGGTGAAAATAACCCCTCCTCAGCTTTACATGCGTCATGCCAACTTGGCCAATAAAAACAAGGCATGCTCAGATTTGTGATGGACTGAAAAGGCCAGTTCCAGGCTGAGGTTTTGTTTTTTATTTTTATAAAAAACAAAAAACGTGCATCATACATTCATTAATGCAACAGAGCCGATGTGGGCTTCTTAAACAGGAAGTCTCTGTCCCTGTGTTCTAGACACTGTCTCATCCCCCTGTAGTGATAAGTTTCCGCCAATGTGAGCTACTCAAAGAGCCCTGAAGTTTTAAAGTCCTTCAAAGCGGAAGTGAGTGAAAGTGGGAGGGGGGAAAAAAAGGAACGGTTCAAGACTCAAAGAAGACTTTGTTTTGGTGATTGGCTCTGCCAAAAAAAGGGGTTTCTCTTGGAAGACAGTGAGGAGCTGGTTTGGTGGGTGAAGGGGAGCCGAGGGAGTTTTTGGAGGGTTGGGGAGAGACGTGAATTACGGCTTCAGAGAGAAAGAAGTCTGCTAAGGTTTGCTGGGGTTTCTCATTGTGGCAACACCGCGGGCCATTCTCTGGCTCTGCTGCACTCAGCCCACGAAGGGGGGATTTTTTTTTCATTTTATTTATTCAATTTCATGCCATGTCGACCCCAAAATGGCCCCCTTTCCCTCTCCAAACTGCCCTGTCCCCCTTTTGTGGCCTGACCACCCCAATCCTCTCCCCCAAAAGAGGGACCCTTAATGGACAAATTGTTTTTAGCTTGTTGTTGTTTTTCTCTTGGATAAGGAGGGGTAGAGCGTTTGAGGCTGGTGACCTGAGAACTCTCATAGAAAAGTCCTGAATATGTGGATCTGTGATTCTGTTTAAGGGTTGTTTCAGTAGGTGTGGGAACTGCAACGAATTGAAAAGGGGCTCTCAGGGCCTGCTGGAGAACCCTTGACAAGTGTTTGAGCTTGTGCTTGATACACAGGGTCTCTTGTGAGACATCTTAATTGAATGAGATAGCCTGGCATTGTTACTAAATTCTGATGCAGCCGTGGGCAATCCCCAGTAACGGCATTTTTAGTCTCATTATGGAGAAAGTATCACAAAATCAAGTGTGATATTTATTTAAAAATTAAAGCAACCATGTGCCTTTTAGATGGCGCAATCTGATTGGGGCTGTGGCAGAGCGGTCGCCTGCCAATCGGAAGGTCGGCGGTTCGATCCCCGAGCCATGCGTTGAAGTATCCTTTAACAAGATACTGAACCCCAAAATGCTCCCAAAGCTGCGCCTTCGGTTTGTGAATGTTCTCATGTGTAATTCGCTTTGGATAAAAGCGAATGTAAATGTATGGCCCTCTAATAAACTAAGACCAATGCAGTAATGAGACTGCTCTATAAAATGACTTGTTCCATCAAAGAAATGGTCAAGTACATGTTTGAAAATCACACCATCTTGCTATTGATTTCCCTTATATTAAAACTTGCACTTGCTCTTATGACCAACAGGAAGTACAATACAAGCACATCATTGTCACATCTCAGTGATTCCGTTTCTCTGGGTTACACAGGAGTATGATTACCAAAAGGATGTCAATTGAACATGACTAAACGGATGTAAACTGCATGGTAGTAACGTGTGTCACTTTGGTATATATGTTTCATCTGAACATTTTTTATGAATCTTACATGAAAATATATGTTCATATACCGGTTTGTGGACCTGAAATGTTTTTACAGAACCCTAGTTTTTCTTGTAATTCCAGAGGGGGACTAGTACAATTTTTGTTTTGTTTTTTTGGGCACTTATCCTCCCTACTTTTCTGTACAAAATATTTAAAACCCTTTCAGTATAATGCAATCCAGTACATCACCACCACAGCTTCCAGAATGACAGCTCAAAGTGCCACGTGACCATGTTCTCACAGACGTTCATCTTCTCCTTTAATCCCTGTTTTAATGCGAATAACCTCTGGTGAAGATAAACCTACAAATTAAAACAATCCTTCTCCCCTGACTCTGGGTGACCCTTGAGGCAACATCCCCTGGCAGCAGTGTGACAGCAGCTCCAACAGCTTCAAACCTATGTGCCTGATTCTACGCCTGACTTCCTCCCATGTTGCAACTCGACCTAGTTTGACAATTATGACATTTTATATCTAGTTATGGCCCTGCTGGCGTTTCACTGTTAATTAATTACTAAGTACTTATACCTTTTGTTGAGTTTCTTGTGTGAAGAAATTATTTTTAATAAAGATTTGACATAGATACTTTATGCTTATTGCACAGTCAAATTGATGAACCCTATGGTGGCTATTTTACTGTTTAAAAGTACTGAATTTTTGTATTTCTATGCCAACCGATTTAAAAGGCTTCTAGACCGAAGTGAAGACCTCGACTCACAAGAAGTGATGCTATTGTTGGGTCATGTTACGTAGTTGGCTTAGCAGCAGGTAGAAAGCTCTGTTTAGAAGCAGACAAGGCAGACGCTAAGGCAGCAGGCCTCTTATGCACTGTCCAGTGGGGCGAACACTGAACCCACACCAGCATATGGTCCATCTGTATCTTCACACCTTAGTGTCTGGCCCCTCTTCGCTCTGATAAACCTCAACATTTAACCCCCCCCCCACCCCCCAAACTCACATCTAACCCTCTGGCTCATATGAAATGAGCTCTGATGTCTCATATGACACAAGACCAGTTATTGGTGTTAAACAGTGATCGCATCTGGGGTGGCATGTGATGATGGATGTTGGGTTAGACACGGGATGTTTGTTTGTTTTTTTTCCTAGCCTGCCAAGAATTATGATGGGTGGCAATTGATTGTGGAAAAAATGAAGATGGTGGATTTGCATTTCTGCCCGTTCCTTTCAATCCAAAGCAATAAATAGCACGATCTTCCTCTAGTCATTTTCTAATCGTTGGTGACTTTTAAAACATAGACCACAGTTCAGCAGTTGTGCCATAAAGTTTAGGGTAAAGTCCACAAATGAAACAATTTGGAGTAAATAGAGCACATTGTGATTTTATTTAAGTTTGGTGGCATGGTAGCACAGAAATGTCGGACTTTTCTTAGAACACAGTTGAGTTAGCAGCCAGTCAGACATGTCATATACTTCCTTTGCACAAAAGCCACACTTCCTCCAGAAACGACATCTGCTTTTTTTGTGTCGAGAGGCACTGCTTCGTTCTGCAGACTGTTTATTTTTCCTTTCCCGTTGAGTTGAACCACGCGCAGCCTAGCTGCTAGAAAAGGGGGGAAAAAAAAAAATCTTGTCAATGATTTGGTTGTCTAAAAAAGTGCTGGCTTTTGTTTAGTGCAATTGCTCTGTTTTCACTTCCTGTTTGCATGCCACACAAACCTACCGACGGAGGCATGCGTGCACACTTTGTCTGTTGCAGTTTGGGGTTTTTTAACTTTTCTTCAGCCTTTTCTCACACACAAATTGTTGCAATCAAGTGGACAATGACTCAACGTGATGGAATCCCCCAACCTCACTTCAACCTGCTCACGTGCCCATTCAACAAGTGGCCTGTTTGAAAGCTTTTATGTGAACTGATGCAAGGGCAGTTCAGTACAGACCCTGGCTAGTTTCTGCACACCTTTTCGGTGAAAGAGTGATGGCCTGTCATAAGGCACCGTTGTGCACCAAGTAGCATCTTCAAATAAGGTTTTTTTTTTTGTTTGTGTGTGTGTGAGAGACCAATTTTGTGCACATAACAGTGCAGAGTTTCACCAGAAGAGTGTTTATTTTTATTTTTTTTTAAAGTGCTCTTTGCTTTCGTTCACACCACAGAGGTAAAATGACATCAGTGATCCAAGAATGGTTGGTCTTCGCATTTGTTGTGGACCTGAGAGCACGTCTTTGAACTAAACCTGACTTTGACAGGAGTTCTCGCACTTACCGAAACTAAACTTTCCAAACTCTTTGCCCAAACGGCCTCAGGTTCTTAAAAAACCACTTGGTTGGTTCAAGTGTAAAAACACCTCTTGTATGACAGTTTGTAAATGAGGGCAGAGGAAGGGGTGTGGGCTTTTGAAAATGATAACAAAAACCTGATATGCTATACAAAGCACACAGGCTTTTTTCTGGGCACTTGCAGGATTGCCCTTTATGGTTTAAATTAGATCAGTCAACCTATTAAAGGTCTCACCATTTCTTTTTTCCCCCTCCTGGTATAAACATGTCCGGTTGCATACTTAAGGCCTGCGCCTTCATCTGTTTGGCTTCTGACAGTGTTGTCATTGCTTCAGTAACTGCAGTGCAGACTGTTAAAGGTTTGACTGCCTAGAAAAGGAGTGACAGAAGGCAGGCAGGTTGTTCGATAAGTAGAGTATACAGTTCTGAATGTGAAAATGTTATTGGGTCCTTGTCAAAAACAAGAGTTAAGATTGCAAGAGTTAAACAAGACTATCTGTACATTGCTTCTATGCTAAACTGAAATGGGAGGTGCAAAAGTAAGATAAGTACATTCTGTCTCCTGAAACCAACATGATTGATAATTAAAATATTAAAGTGTTCAAGATTATAATGCTTTCCAGAATTATGTAACTTAAGTTTTTTGTTGTTTTTTTTTTCAGAAAAAAAGCAACCACAGGAATAATGCCTTTTATTAATTCTAACATTTAGTTATATTTCTGATGCAATTTCAGCTGGCCTAATGGAGTATGTACATTTGAATGTTTGATGTTTTTTCATATGACTTTTGATTACTTCCTTTTTGGAGGATGTTGGACTTGGCTTCCTGGCTTTACCCTACTGAAATATTGGTGGTTTAATTCTGCATTAGTGTTGTACTTGGCAGCTACTTTGTGGTCTATCAAGAAGCTTCATGGTTTTGTTACTAGACTCCTGTGGGATTGCATCATGAGCAGTTACCCCTAACAGCCCATCGCCCCTGTGGCAAGAGACCATCATGTGCAATATCTCTTTTGTGCTCTGTGCAGCAGCTGAGCCCTATCCGTGCAGCCACTCTGACTCATTATTTGTGATTCCAAGGGTATCAAAAAATGAATTTGTGTCCCATCTGACCAACTATTATTAACACATTGTCTGATGTCATCACTATTTTTAGGTATTGGAGAGTAACAAGGCATCCTATGCTCACAATCTGCTGTGAGCTGCTTAGGGCATCCTATGCAGCAAAGGCCACAGTGTGTGTGTGTGTGTGTGTGTATATATAGCTGTGTATCATCCAAGGAGATCTGTCAAGTCAAGGCAATATCACAAATTTGCCTCAATTGGCTTTACAATCTGTACAGCATATGTCCTCAGACCCTCAATTTGCATAAGTATAAAACCCTGTTAACAGGGAGAATCTATATTTTTATATATATATATATATATTTCAGGCCAACAATTTGCTTTAGCCTGAAAGCTTTCAAAGCATAATCATCTCCTAGTTCATCTCCATGAAATTCACAGCCAGTTTGGGTCAAGAGCTGACCTGTGGCTGAATCAGATTTCAGACACTAACAGACAAATCTGTCCGTCCTAACCAACATAGACAGAGTTATTGCTATTCATCATTCTTGTAAATATTCATCGATGTCTGGTCCTCCACTTAACATGATTACACATGCTCTTCTCACTGATGACGATGTGCTGATGTCAGAAAAGAGGCAGAGAGGTCATCTGAGATGGAGATATGAAGGTAAACAAGGACCGTCAGCTGCATCCTGCTGCCTCTCAGCATGTTGATTAAGAAGTAATGAGCCCAACGACTGTGCCCAGTGGATAGAGTTACAGTGATCGTCATGAATATGCTCTTAGTTTTTCATGATTGATATATATTTTTTTCCAATAACAACTGGCTTAGCTACATAATGTGAAAAGGATGGCTCTTTCAATATTCATCTCATATCTTAATGTCAGTGTCTGTGCGCAATGCTCTGAGGTATTGTCCTCTCCATGCAAATGATGCATGACTTGTAATATGCTGAGGGTTATCCAAGGGTGCAATCACATCTGCTGCTGTTGTGTTATCCAATCCAGAGTGGGAAATGTTGACTCCGTTTTATTTTTGCATTTCGTTCACTGTTAAAATGATAAAGCCAATATGGACACGTTAACAAAAGTCACATGGAATAGCACGTCTGTCTTTGAGTATTGGTAAGCTGTGACACGTGCCAAGTTACAGATTTAGGATGTAGAGGAAGTCAAAGCAAATAAAATTCAGGTCTCAGTCATACTTAGCGGAAGTTACAGACTTGTATGTTCTCTCGGCAGGCAGTTTCTTTGACTGTTGGTCGTTACGTTAAGGGCTCGAGAAATAGCTGAATTTGAAAATCAATCCAGTTTGCCCAATTATGATGCTTGGCTTTCCAAGCACAGCGACTGGCTGTCCATCAGATGTCAACATCCTTCCAATTATACCCATAATACCTTCTTTTGGGGCCATTTCCTGTTGTTGATTCTGATCACCCTTTAAAAATATTACAGTCCAGACTGTCAAAATCCTGAGTTTGCGTAAACTCAGACATGTTCAGTGTGCGCGCTCAGTTTATGTTCTGTTCTGCTGTCTTCTGTGGCTCTACTGAAGCTACTTTCCTAGTCAGGATGGTGGACAGACAAAGCTTCCCATTTTCCATCCAAATAAACCTGTGTGCTTTGTGATGGAACAATGAAGACAGCCAATACAACCCTGGGTAAGAAAGGCCTTGTTCGGGCGAGACCTGGACTGAAAGGATCTCTTTGTTTGCTCCTTCCCTCCGCCCTCCCTGCTGATCCCCCTGTCACCACATCTGTGTGGCACATTTTGCTTAAGGAGTGAATCTTGCGTGGATGAGAGCTGTCTAAGATGTCGATAAGGAATGACTCTAAAGTCTGGATGCTTTAGTTCTACCTCACCCTCTGTTCCCCCATCGTCCCTTTCGCTTCTTGTTTTTCATCCTTCGGCCCCCTTTGCTCTCCCCTGCACCCACCCACCCTCACCCTGCTCTCCGCCATCTGAAAGCGACTGAGGAAAAGCCTTGTTTCCTGCCTCTTCTTGTCTTCTCTGCCAGGGAGCAGTCTCTCACATGAGTGACTTCTCCAGTGTGGACACAGTACGAGTTGCCATATGGGAGATTTAATTAGCGTACGCCTCAAGCACAATCAGATCCCTCCCAAAACCAGTCAAGAACACAACGACTACTGCTTCCCTTTAATGCTGGTCTTAATTAGCGAGGTCGCATCTCACTGCTAAGGACCTTTTGCTTTCTATTTTGGTACAACCTACGCAAAAGCTAGTGAAGAGGGGGAAAAACTTGGAGAACATCCTCCCCAAAGTGTTCAGTCTCTGAGGAAATTATATGATTGCTGTCTAACTGCCTGGTTGGCTGGGTTCTATCTTTAGAGCAAATGTGTGATTACAAGTGTCAGTCTTTCATTATAGGCAAATGGCTTACTGTAAGTAATACACGTAGTAGGCTGATGTTATGTGTGACTATAGCGAAAGCAAAGACATTCTATAAAGGATCGGTTCACCCAAATGACAAAATAACCATATTTTATTATTTAACAGCGAGTGGTATCTAGCCATGCAAACATTTTGGGTTGCACAGTGCTAAAACTCTTCCTTTTCTTTGCAAGGCTATGGAGATGTGTATATAGTTTGCATTACATGCTGTTTGTATGTACAAGAATCCCAAGCTATAGTACCTCGTGTCAACGATATTCATGTGACAATTTCCATAAAAGGTTAATCACAAAAAATAAGCATGAAGTATAGAAAAATGTTTCCAATATTTCTGATCTTATTTGGGAAACTTTTCTATTTTAACTCTATTTTATTTTATTCTGTATTTCCTGTATTTGTAAAATCCTTTATTCACCACTGATGTCCTGAGCAATTTGACATGTTAAAGGGGGAAAAAAAGAGTTAAAACATGTTTGTTTCCCAAACTAAGGTGTCAAAAACCAACAACATATTGCTTGGTACTGTATTTAGATCCATTGTATTGGGGTCCAGATCTACAACACAGATTACCATACAACCAAAACTACGAGATACCACTGGAACCATTGGCCCTTTAACATTAGTGTCCAGGCAGTATGTGCACAGGTCATTGTGCTACTTGTTTCATCCTTGTAAAGTTTGAGTGGCTGTAGAGTTTTTTTTTTTTGTTTGTTTTTTTTTAATTGGTGGTTTTGGGATTCATATCTCCTCTATACCTTTCTTTTCAAGACAAGTTGTTAGCATCTGGAGATTAGGCAGACAGTCAGACTGAGGCAGGTGAAGCCTGTCAGACACAGGCTGATAGGTAGAGAATTGGGGAAGAGAGAATAAAAGAAACTGCAGATTCACTTCCCCTCTCTTCACCACCAAGTCAGTATTCTGATTGGCAGGCATGTGTGCACACACACACACACAGACACACACACTAATGGACAGAACAGCACACACAAGCAAAGCTCAGCTTGACTTAAGCTTAATATGGTCTTCTTGGTGAAGTGGTGAGTGTAGACGCTGCAACAATGAAGCAGTTATTTTTACTACTATCTTACAGTTGAATGCTCAGGTGCATTAGCTTCCACTACTGAAGATCCGTACAGTGAGCTTTAAGTGTCACAAGACGGTGGAAAAAATGTACATCGCGTCACATAGTAGACAGTTCTGTGGTACCCAAGTCTATGTCTAGCACCATGAAAGGCAATTTTCTGTTAAATGGCCTATGTGGCAGTCAAAGGCATGTGTATTGTATGTCACTGTTTCCTCAAAGCAAAGAGCACATACATAACTCATTTTGAACTAATCTGCAGAGGGAACGTGGACTTCCAGACCCACTCTTTTGTGCACATGAGATGGTTCAGGATTTGAAAAATCTGTCTAAAACCCACTATGCTTATATTCTCATGGATGTAAACATGTCAGCCCCTCACCTTTTCACCAATAAAGCACGTTATTTTATTAAAACCTGATTTGCTTGTTTTCTTCGCAGGCATTTTTGCACAGAATCAGACAAACTGCAGACGACCAACAGTGTCTCTCACCAGAACACGTTAAGGTATGACTGGCTTTTGAATGCTTCTTTTTATGTAGCCAAAAGGCCAAGCCTACAAGTCAGAATTATCTAAAGTGATTGGTTTTGATATTGTGATGCTCAGATATAGTTTTTATTCACGGATTTGCCTTCTTTCCCCACATCTCTTTCCATCTGTTGGTCACTTCCTTGCTCTTTTCCCTCTCTTCCTTCCTCTGTATCCCCTCCCTTTACATCATCCCCCTGTTTATAGATTCTGTTTTCAAATATTGAGGACATCCTGGAGTTGCACAAAGACGTGTTGTCTGCAGTGGAGTCCAGTCTGCAGCCCGAACCCCAGGTTCAGCATGCCCTGGGACACGTGTTCCTCCAGTTTGTAAGTGCATGACACACACAACAGCAGACAGTCGCATGTGTATACAAGCACATTGACACATGTGAGAGTGCATGCATGCATGAATTCCCCTTCCATGCAAAAACATCCGCACAAACCCCTTTTCATGGGATAGGCCTACCCGTGACCACAGATGCAGGGAAAGCGTGCAAAGCTTGCTGTGAAAATAAATCCTTAATTCTCTCTTTCTCACATGAAACACCCCCTCCCATCCCCTGGACTCCCCCCTCTCTCAGACACACATACACCATTTGCTTTTCCTCCTTTTCCAAACAGGCTTGCATTACTGTCAGGCAAAAGGGTCTTTTTTCCATCTATCTCCATCCGTCTCGGGTCTGTGTAAGTTGCTGCCTCTGCCATCTCCTTCTTTTGCCCCTCCGTCCAAAGATTCCTCTCCACTCTGTGACCCCTCCCCTCCCCTCTGTTTGAACTTGTTTGGCCCCAGGGAACAAACAAAGAAGGGTCTGTGTCCTGGGAGGAAGAGATGGTGTGTCACTCAGCGAGGGCACAATGCTTCTGCTGGTAGCACTCAATCTCATGCTCCTTCTCTCTCTCACTCTCTGTTTGTTTCTTAAATTCACTTTCACTGAGGCACAGAACACCGCAGCTAGGTATTTCACCTTCAGTTTGCCCCATCAGCATACAGTCAGTGTTGCAGGACACATTAGATACAGATTTTAACCTCAAAGACAGAAAAAATAGAGGTCATTGTTTGAGAGCAAGTAAACCCAGTTTCCGCCCCTTGCTTTTTCACTTGGGTTCAGTCTAATATTAGAGACACAAATCTGTGGGTCTTTGAAATCCCCTGTAGTGAAATGATAGTCAGTAATAATCTCTCCACTACCTGCTTTTGGCCTAAATTACATGTAATCACATCTGGGAATAGCTGTTGAATTGGCTCATCGAAATTTATCTTCACACACGTGCGAGGCGTTTATGGTCGTTCAGTCTGTCAGGCCAAGTGTCAGGGCAGAGAATTGATTAAATATTCCCAACCTGTCTGTCTGTCTGCCCCCCCCCCACCCCGCAATCCCTCTGTGGTGAGACTAGATAGGTAATAGGGAAGCTGCTGGTGCTTGGATTGCATTTGTAACTGAACTGATAGGTTTAAGAGGAATAGCCTCACGTTCTTCAGAATTTCAGTCTACCTCAGTGCCGTGACAGGAAAGAAACCTTGGTGACTCAAACCATATTGGATTTCAATTTCAGGAGTGATGAGTCATAGTTATGAAGCAAAACTCAATGAACGTCACCGTAGTATTGATATAAAATATTTCCGTACAGTCATGTTCCACTGATTACGATGTCTTGTGAAAAATATACATGAAAACAGAGGCTATATATAGTACTTAAAATATACAGTATAAGTAATATAACCAATGTTTATACATGTTTTAGGGTTGCAACTAATGACTTCTTATTGATTAATCTGTCAATTATTTTTGCTGGTGTTGTCTGACAATGATAGAAAAAGATAAAAGCAGAAAATCATTATATTTGAAAAACTTCAACCAGATTGTGTTTGGCGTTTTTGAGTGATGAATGACTTAAAGTAGAAGGCTGGTGATATTCAACATTTTTCTTATAATTTATATCCCATAAAAAGACCAAAACCAACAATAAACTGATTCTTTCAATTATTGCTATGTAGCCAAAGGCTGATATAAATCATTTGCCAAAGTGTGAAAAACGATATGTCTGGGATTTAAGAGGGGGTTAGGTGTACGTTTTTTTTTTGGCAGGTCACAGTCACTTCCCAGCTGGTTGCCTGGCTACCTTGTAATGACAAGACTCCAGAAAGTGACTACTCCTAGTCAAGAAATAGTCCCTCAAAACAAACCCTCGAAAAACCACAGTGTCGTTTGCACAGCTTAAACAAACAAGATATAATATGTTAATATAACGTGCTGGCAGGCAGATTTTGTTACCTTTTGACAGTCAGGCTAGCGGTTTCCCCCTGTTTCCAGTGTCTAGCTGAGCTAAGTTAAAAGGCTGCTACCTTAGGCTACATATTCACTGTATAGAGGTGAGTGGTATTGATCTTCACATCTAACGCTCAGCAAAAAGCGAATAAGCATATTTCCAAATGTTGCACTATTCCTTTAAATGATTAATTCATTTCAATCAGAATTGTTGCTGAACAAATTGCACTAATACTTTTAATGCGCAAACGTTAAGTATACACAATATATAAACATAAACACATTTCTTTTTCACTTTGTTGTTTCAATTGGTTCCTTGTTGTGTTTTCTTCCATCTTCGTGTGTGTCTGATAATGTGTGCCACTGTGCATCTTTCTGTTGGGGTATTTAGCTTCCCACACACACCACCCATGTGTCCATATGGCAATGCTTTAATAAATGAAATGTCTTCATAGGAGAAGTTATAAATGTTGACGAGTACTGTACATTAATAAACACACGTCCTTATGGCTGCTTACAACTACATTATACTGTTATAAACAGTTATGAAACGTTCATGTACTTCTTATAAATGCTAAATAGGGTGGCTTTAAGTAAAGTGTCACCCTGCATATCCATTACACTTCCCTCTCCAGCCCATGACCTTTTGTCTCTTTCAACATTGACACCTCTAAGCCAATAGGTTGGCCCTGTCTGGCGCCCTCCAGCCGTAGCCCTTGACCTCATCCAGAGGTCAACACCATGACTGGGATTTGATTAACCTCCCGCATTGTTCCACAACACTGTCTGCCACTCTGTTAGGGAAGGAAAATGAGACGATTCATTGCTATTCAAAGTCCAATGTTGCCAAGATGGCTTGGGAGGCCAGTCTTTGATTTTTGAATTAAAATAACCATCATCGGAACTCTTCTCGGGGAGTATTCAGATGCTTCTTCATCACTATCAATGAATACAAGACATTTTGCAGTTTTAACCAAATAATACTTTTCTTACTAACTTGAGGCCAAAATTAGGGATGAGTCCGTTTCCTCTGACGTCAACACACACAGATGGTTAGCCATCGTTTCAAGATCACACACGCTTAAAATTATTCAAACTCTGCAAAGGTGAAAAAGTGACTCGTGTTAGAGGAGAAATCAGAGACATCAATATTTGCTCTATTTCTGGGAGTGTATACACAAGTAGTGTGCAAGAGGCAACAGTCATGTCATTATGCACTTTCTGAACTACACCCTTTATGCTTTGACTATATGTGATTCCTCAGTGTGTGATACTACCCTCTAATCTAGCCTCCGGAATAACATTCCAATGACGAAGAATTCAAATAAAGACTTATGTTTATCAGCGGGACAACCCAGGTTTTGGCGCTATTCTGGGTACAACTGATGTCTTTCAGAGTAGTCCTGATGTTGAAAATTGACTGTGTGTTCACATTTTGGCCCTGGTGAGACATTTGGATTGACTATGTAGTTGTCACCTGAGAAAAGGAAAAGCCTTGGAGTGGGCTTTGGTTGTAAACATAGCTGCAAAAAGGCGTGCTGTTTTTGGGAGCAGAAGGGGTTCAGTTGCAGAGCTGAAATGGTTATTTCAGGTTCAGTGCCACCATGTCCAGGAGCATGTAAGTGTAAACTGATACACTGGCTACTTTTAAACACTCCATTAATAGTGTTACTGTTAATTTTGTTTTGCCTTATGTTTTTTAGCTTGATTGTACTGTGGACAAAATAGAGTCCGAATCAACTTTATTGTCACACTACCTTGAATTGTTTTCTGCTAGAAAGCTTTGGGGCTGCTGAGAGGTTTGAAATACACGAGGAAACCTGGGTTTTATGACAAAGGGCTAATGTGAGCGGTAAAGCCCTCTTACGAACAGATGAACACAAACCAATAACATAATTGCAGTGTGGAAGATATGCATAATTGTGTTAAATATTCTGTACGTGATTTTGAGTAGATGGGCAGAAACATTCAGAAACACATCATCCATATTATGTGCAAGCAATTAGAATGTTACATACAATTATATAAACTTTACGTGTACACATGAACAAATACTTATACAAATAAGTTGTACACATACATTAACAAGTCCTGACCCTCCTGTGCACTCTCCCTCTAGCTGTGTACTATGCTAACTCAGTTTGACAGGATCTGGGGTTTCACGCCATATGCTGGGCCCAGCTGTTGCTCCCAGTGGTACTTTGGACTGGGAACCCCGTGCCAAACATGGCTTTGGGTGTGTTTGGGTTTCTGCCTGCCTGTGTGCTTAAAAACTGCCCAGCGTTTACATTGTGCTGCGCACATCTACAAAAGATTCTCAGCTCCCTCTGCTAAAGGGAATGGAGTTGATCAGAGACAAAGCATTCTATTAAAAAATAGCTGTTTGCTTTGTTTGGCTGCTTCTGTCGCCACTGCTGGGTGACCACGTAAAACAGACACATGCACTCAGCAGTGACATATTGTATGTAGTAAAGTTTGTGTGTGGGAGTAAAACCACTTTTGCACATCTGTGCCTGTACAGGATACTGGCTTGGTAACCATTTATGTTTTTAATGGTGTTGTCATAGATAATTTTATGGAACTTGAAAACTATTCAAAGACACTATCAAGCCTCTTTAGCCTGATTGGTCTCAGTCACTGAATATTGACTATTCCTTTGTGGCATTGTGCCAAGCCAGCTTTACATGCAAAGCCTTCGGGGAGTAGAATTTCAGTTAAGGTAGAAACGGGTGTCCGAGCACCTGTAGTTTTGGATTTCACTTACCAGGCTGTTTCAGATGACCGTTTCAGTTTCTAGACCTCAAGCATATAGGCCCCCACCATGCACATGGTTTCACAACCCAATTACTGTAGAACAGTTAAGAATACACAGTAGGCTTAAATAAGCTTCAGGGTGTACATTCATCTGCAGCTGTGATACTGTCTATACATTGTCTACAGTAATGCTACATGAATAATGCATTTCAAGCTACAGCACGTGCCGTATTAGGCATTGCAAAAGAAAACAAAATGGCAGGTCGACATAAAGCTTCTGTATTAGTGCTAGGGTTTTTCTGTCTTGTTGCACAATGTGAAGCCATCACCTAGGAAAAAGAGGAAGTGTTGGCACGCTATTTCCGCTATGATGTAGACTACTTTGAAAAAGAGAAGTGTGACAAAGGATGTCGATGAATATTATTACAGAATTCAAACAGCCCTATGAGAGTCCATATTTTTTCAGTAATGTGTCTAATCATTGTTGCAGTTACACTTGACCGTGATAGCCTGGCATAGCGAATGCTCATGTTGCTACTACTGATGATCAGAAATGACAGCTGTGAAACTGCAGCTATTCACCACTTGCTTGCGATAGTACACCTGAATCTCATTAGACAGTAGTAACCTGGAGAAGGCCCTGGTTACTACAGTTTCTGTTCTGCACTGTCAGTCTTCCTCCCGTCAGTTGTCTCAGTGGATTCCTCAAGGCTGCCAACCAGCCACTGAAATATGGTATCAAGTCCCTGGTCTGCAAACCTGACCTGTCTTTTTTTTTTTTTTCTCCTGCTGCAGATGGAGAGTTTCTCAGTGTATGGCGAGTATTGCAGTAACCATGAGAAGGCTTTACGACTTCTCATGGAGCTAAACAAGATCCCCAATATCAGGACCTTCCTGCTGGTAAGTCACCACATTTCCTCTCCTCTGCCTTGCTTATCTTGCCTTTTCTTTGCCTACCTTCCCCACTCCTCAAGTAATTGTTGAATCTCTCTTTCTTCTGCATTTTTATGGGCATCCTTCCTCTTCCCGCTATGACTCTGTTTTTTCTCCTCTTAATTATGTATATAAAAAAAAAAATCCTTGTTTTCATTATTTAATGTCATGTCAGTCTTATGTATCCTTTCCTGTAGTTGTGATCAGACTTGTGTTTGTCCTCATAACCCTCTCACCTTATTTTCTTTCCTGGCATCTTTACTACCGTCTTCCTTTTGCCCTACATTTCTTTCCTCCTGTGAGTCTCGTCTCGCTTATTTCTTTGTCTGTCATTTAGCCATCCTCCCCCTCCATTTGCCTTCCATCATATCACCTCCGTTTCCATGTTAACACTTGAATGCAGGGCAGAAACCATAACAAGGTCGGAAGGTTCTTCCTGCCCTGACAGGATGCAACCACCATCAAGGTCATTTTTGTGTCGCTCTTGTAGTGTTTTCCGCTGCCAGCTGTTTCTGTGTTTTTGACACCCAAATCTTTGGGCCCTGAACAACGAACCTAGAATGGCGAGGGTGCCTTTGAGCGGGTGCCCAACCAATTAAATCACGTGGAGATTCTGGTCCAGGCAGCTGTGGAGTGCTGGCAGCCTTTTTGGGATTGGCCGAGAGATCTGAGGTCCTGCATTTAGCGCTGCCTGACGGTTTGCTTCCGGGGCATTATTCCGACCCAAAGGACGGGAAACAGTGGGATCAGAGTGTTGCTGTGTGCTTTGGCGTTTTGCTTCTGCTGCGATGCTGATGCTTCCAAAATGAAATCACTACACAACATCTGGTTATGTATTAAAGCAGTTGTCAGACCTGCTCAGTATAATCTCAACTATTAGACTAGCTCTGTTTTTTGTGTAGCAGCCACAAGCAAATTAGAAGATTGATTCACTAAAATTTAGAAAGCCACAAAGCAATTGCCTATGTAAGACGTTGTCGTAGCAAAGAAAATATGCGATTATTTTATAGAATAGCAGAGGATACAGGTTTTAGAAGTTTTTTACTTCTCACAGTGGTGACCATTGCAAATCATTGTCACAGTAGTTAATGGTAGTGAAATATGTATTGCCATTGGCTTCTTTTCAGCTGTGTCTAATTCCAGTGGAAATCTTTTTTTCTGGATTCAACTATTTTTCTAATTGAATCATGCAGAGAGCTTCTGAAATTGTATGTAGAAATGAAGTGTTAATTGCGTTGGAAGTGAAAGCAAAAGGAGGTCAGCGTGAAGAGCAGAGGGAATTTTGGCTTTAGGCTGGCAGATTACTAATAAGCAGAAGATGAGAGGAAAGAAGAAAAGGAAGTCAGGAAGGATTTAGATAGAAATGGGTGTGTGGGAGAGAAATACATTGGTATAAATACAGAAATATTTATTAAATTAGAAATTTGTGGAATCCCAAAGTTCTGCAATCATGATCAGTTGTGTTTTTGTTTTTTCCATCAAAAACACTGCACAAGCCCCCCACCATCCTTGCCTGCTCTGTGTAGAGTTGAAAGGAATTGCCGTGTGATTATAATGCTCTAAACTGATCTCCTGCCTTCTTTCCCACTGGAGAACACTCAAGTGGTTTATCTGCATGGCTGCTTTTCATCTTTCATCCCATCCCATAAGCTCATAGCATACTGACAGCCTGCGTTCCTACAAAACACAAGGCATAAAGAAACCATGTCTGTAACTGTAAGCCCCCCCTCCCCCTTCTGAACTGGTTCTTGGGGGCAGTTTCTTAAAGCCCAAATCTTCTGGGGAAGGAGAAGGCATTTTAGAGGTTTCGCAGAGATCCTTTAGTTGAAAAGTGTAGATATTTTGGAGGGTTTTTCAGTGGCACAGTAGAAGAAATATAGTTATAGTTACAGACATAAAGTCTTTAAAATGATCTTAAAAATGACACTTTCCTGTAAGAGAAGTGACAAGAGAATGATCTTTTGGTGCACAAATGTGCTACCAACATACTGTACTGCATTCATATGAATTAAATACTAAAATAAAAATGACACACAAGCATTTTGTATATGTAAGAATGCACCTGTATCAACCTAAATCTCAGAATGTGGCTGAAACAGAGTAGAAAGTGCTATTGCCAATAGTTAAACATCATAAGCTTGCCTAAACGTGCATAAAGCTTTGGTGACAGGATGTGGACATTAGCTTTAAAGCCTTTCCACCAACTACAGCTAACGTGGTTTGGACTTACTAAAACCGAGGTTGTGCAAACAGGTCATAGAGGTCAAGTAACAATGTAATTGAATGAATACATAAAACGTGGTACATAAAGGGTAATAGTGGTAGTTCTGTATATTGTAATATAATGGCAAAATTGCTATAAATAAAAGTCGGCATAGGCTAAAAAATAATCAGGCATTTCTGAAACAAACGACATAGGCACATGACAGTTAATGTTAAAAATCACATGCAATTTAGGAGACTAAATACACAAATGTCATTTCAGTGGCAGCAAAAAAATTTGCTCCACAATTGCACATGCATTTTTTTAGTATGAAGAGCATTTCTCAATCTGCATACAGGTCTAAGACTTTCCTCCCAGACAAACAGAGGCAGGTTATGCTACTGCACCTGGACCTGTTCGACGTCTGCTGCTGGTGCAACGGACTGTGACTGAATGGAAATGACAACAATAGTCAATTAAAGTCGGTTTTAATGCTGAAACACACACGAGGCGTGAGACAGCAACAGCTGCAAATGCTCTAAAATAATTTTTCAGACAGGTGCTGTCTTCAATAATAAACATTTTACAAAGTTTTATTCAGTAGGTATGGGAAAGTTAAATGGACTCTTCTACTGTGTGACTGAACCAAGATGCATATTTGAAACTAATCGGGTTTTTTTTCTGAGTATCCCACTTGATAACAGGAAGGAACACTTTGTCCAGACAAAGCTCGTTTCACCAGCACATTTTCTTCTCTAACCTTTTTTGGTTTTCAATTTTGTACACTAGAGTTTTTATTTTTATTTTTTTATCTTACACACTTAAGTTTATTAAGAGTAATGTGCATTTCATGACAACGTGTTAAAAGGGTTTCTGGGTATTCATGTCCTTTTATTGTTAAACTCTTATCGTATCCCTCTCGCATTCCAGGCAGAATCTCTTTCTTTCTGTCTGACTATACACATAATCCTTTAAAAAAATGTTTTATAATGTGTCTTGGTGTACATTGGTGTTTCTTCCTCAGCACTGTATGCTACTCGGAGGGAAGAAAAGCACAGATATTCCCCTGGAGGGCTACCTTCTCACCCCCATCCAGAGGATCTGCAAGTACCCTCTGCTGTTGAAGGTACTGTACACACCAGCTTTGTTTGGCATATCCCAGCCTGTTCAGACAATTTGAAAACTAAACTAAAACGATGGCTAACATCTGAAACCTCATTACATGGATACAGTGCAGATCATTATGTATCTGTGTTGCTCAATACCAGCGACTCATTTTAAATTATTTGGTAAGACATTTCAGAGCAAAAACTTTATACCCGCTGGCATTTCAAGGCACCCAATCTTCCCCACCTACTAGTATTTTCAGCGGTGGGAGCTGGCGGGTTTGGGACTCGAGCAGAAGAGGTTGATGTTACTAAAGGTCAAAGATAACTTAATGCCCGTCTAAGACTGATGTGGGGGTTTTTTTTTATGTGCCTGCTCCTGGAAATTCTACAGTTTTTAAAACTCAGCCCACCTCCTTTCTCCAACGTAGGAACTGTTAAAGCGGACCCCAAAGAAGCACACTGACTATCCTGCAGTGGAAGAGGCTCTGCAGGCCATGAAGGCGGTCTGCTCCAACATCAATGAGACCAAGAGGCAGATGGAGAAACTGGAGGCTCTCGAACAGCTGCAGTCCCACATTGAGGGCTGGGAGGTGAGAAGGACAGAGTGAGGGGAATTGAGAAGGGGTCAGGGAGAAGAGGGGAGACAGACGCTATGAGGAGACTCAAGACAGAGGTCGATTAAAGAGGAAGACCGCTATTGCTTGATTGGGAGATAGTGACATAACGGTTATGGGTAGTGCTTTGACATTTAAAGGGTAAAAATTGAAGGAAAGAAATACATAATTTTCTTAAAGCATCCTGAATTGCAAAACACTTATAATTTGTACAACGTTTCCGTAAAAGGAAGAAACAAAAGTCCTATAACATAATCACAACAATAACAGCAAGACCTTTTTTACTTTTATTTTTTCTAGAAAAGCCACAACCACCATGATCTCAATCTATCTTAAGAGTTAAGCGCTAATGCAGCCAAATCAGTGCTCTGAGCACAGGGGCCACAGACGGGGCTTGGGAGCCGAGCGAGGGCTCCAGTGCATTTTTCACGCCTCCCTCACCCACCACAACAGAGGCCTTGTCTTAGCAGGCACCAATGGGACAATCCACCCACACAGGGTGCCAAGGGGGATGCCAAATGGCATACTGCCCAATCAGAAGAGACCCAGGAAGCAGAGCTCTAGTCTCACATGCACTGGGAGGGTTGTATGAGGGGACCTTTTGGAGGGGGGAAGAGGAAGAAAATTGATAGGATGGAACCAGAGAGTGGGCCCCACAAGGACATCCCACTATCTGCTTGCCAAAACAGACCCCCTTTCTCTCTTTCCCTCAGAAAAATGTCACCGTTTGACCCTGATAATTGTCCACCACAATAACCAAAACCATGAAATAGTTATTTAACTTGGGTAAGTCAAAGACCATGTGGGGTATTTTCTGGTTTGTCTTGTGATGAATAATCAATTATGTGTGTTTCTTTCTAGTCCATGGTTTGTGCATTAGCCACCATGAGGTCCCCCATCCTTTAATTTATGTCTCAGGTATAACCCAAGACCATAACAAGTAGTACTGCCGCAATTAGCCAATGAACTGAGCAAAAGATGAAGCGGAATTATTCCATGATTTTGATAATGGATTAGAATTCAAATTTTTCAAGCAAAACTATTAAAGATTCTCACGTTCCCATTTCTCAAATGTGGGAAGACTTGCTGCGTTTCTCAGGTTTATACAATTTTAAATGAAATGTCTTCGCCTTTTGGACTGTTCAGTTAACTAAACAATGAATCTGAAGATGTCGTCTTGCGCTCTGGGAAAATGTGATTGGCATTTTTCGCAATTTTTTGACATTCTATACAAAATGATTAATTGCTTATTGGGAAATAATGATGAATATTGGAAATATTGTGAGAATGCGAGCCTAATGCAAATAGTATTGCTGCAAGTCACTTTCAGATTGGTAATGGGGTTAATGTTGGGGTGGGTTTTTATCAAAATAGCTTGAACATGAATGATTATTGAACTCAAATGATATTAGTCATTAAACAGATCACAGCCATTACATTACAGCCCAAATCAAACAGTTACGTCTTAAAATGGATGGATTCATTAAAGGGAAAACCTCAAAAAGACGTGTGCTGTCCAAGACTGGCAATTTCTCCATTCTCTTCCTTTGAACAACTGAGAAGAAGCTCGGAAAGGCACTTCACCCCGACCCCACCCCCCCATCGAGCCTTCAACCTTACAGCATTAATCTCGCGCTTCTTTCCTCTCTCTAGCCACTCTCCAGGCTAATCACCTCCAGCCCTAATGGAAGTGGACGCCGGTAGTGCCGAATCAGGCCCAGACGCATTACCACTGCTCAGATACACCATGCTCGTGTATATGGACACACACGCACACACACGCACCGCCAACCACGTATTGTTACACCTGCATGCACACATTATAAATGCAGGAAAGCGTTCACGCGCATGCAAACACACACTGCACAGCCATGTGTGCATGTGCGCCCATAGGTACAAGCATGCCCTCTGAATTCTTATACACTCTTAGACACATTAATGCCCACCCCCACCTGCTTAGTGTATATAACAGGAGGTTGAATCGATCTTCAGAAACACGATCCCCTCCCCCAGACCCTGTCGGTATGCAACTTAACAAAAGCTCAGAGAATATTTTTTGATCTCTATGAAGTCTGGAGCAATGAACATCCATCATAAATATGTATATACCCATGGAAATCAATTTTGGATGCTTTAGAGTGGGTGGGGTTGCCGGGGAAGGTGGGGGGGGGACTCATGTCAGAAACATCAAAGACAACAGTGAAGTCCAAAACTAATGTATATGTGTGTGCCTTTGGAAATGGGGCGGGCGAGGGCCGGGGTACTCTACAAGCCAGAGGGGGGAGGTTGTCCACACATGGGTGTGTTTAGTTCCAGATGATTAGGAGTGGAATGATCCATATAACAATGAGTAATGAGATGTCTTTTTAGACATTATTATTTCAATTAATTTTTGGGTAGACAGCTTTGATGTATACTCACTCCTCCTCATGGACTCTAGAAAGTTATCCACGTTTAAATGAAATCCCTTGGTCGTTTGAATTGTGATAGTGATAGAAATAGTTTAATCTGTCATTCACCACTCGGGTAAGAACATGTGAGTGCATGGGTGCTCATGCATGTTTTCTGTATCTGTGAAAGCGGTTTCTGTTCCATTGTGAAAACACTGAAAATAATGTTCTAAATGTAATGATGCCTAAATAATGTTAGAAGTTGGTCCTGAAGTTAAGCCACTTTGTGAAAAGGTTAATTAGACGACATGCCGTGGTCAATCAACGAGGCGTTTTTTTTTTTTTTTTTTAACAGTTCCAGATTGACGTCAACAACCTCATTAACAAGGACTAAAAGGTTCATAGATCCCTTTTCTAAATATTAATTTTCTAAATTACAGCATTACATTTAAAATAAGAAAGAAAGTACTCAGACACCTGTTGATCTTTGATGGTTAATACAATTCAGACAATTTAATACAGAAAATCTGACATTAGAGAAACATTGGTCTTTTAGAGTCAACACTAAGAGCTGAAACAATTGCAGTTTCTGTGTGGCCTTTGCACTGCTCCACAAAGTGAAAAGGTTGTTTCGGTCTAAACAGGTTGTGGTGAATTTGATAGCTGACAAGAAACGCCTTTTAAGAAGCACTTGATCATATCCTGTGAAGGTGGTAGGCTGCAGAGATGACATAATACAAATTCCTGAATAAGTACAGTGGAGTTGATTAGGCTTTTCTATCACAATTTTTAAATTTCCCCATGGCATGACATGTATTTATTGTTAGGGTAGCAAAGTTTGAGAAACAGCTAGATTTTGAAAGTATCTAACTGAAAATGTCCCACACTCTCCCTTCAGAGCTCCTTCCAAAGCCACGCCCCCAAAAGACTTCAGCCTATTCTTCAACGGCGTGGAAGTTGACACGTCTTTCTCATAACTACAAAAACACACAAATGAGCTACATGTTAGCTAACGTTAGCTACAATGTAGGTGCACAATAAGTAGGTAGCTACATTGGCTAGCGAAACTTACTTCATGAAAGTAATAAATTACCATCAAAATGAAATAAAGCCAGTTTACCTGTCCAGCAGAAAAGGAGGCCATAATGTCACTTTTCAGCCTCTTGAGTTCCCTCGGTTGTCACCATCGTTGAAAAGCCACGCCGTTATGAGAGACTAGCCCGCTAGCTTACGGCGCCTAGCGTTGTCAGCTATGAGAGTGCCGACTAGGTGCGCGCACGTAGGCGAGTCACATAGCAGCAGAGGGCGGCTGTAGCCATGGTAGTGAGGGAGTGGCAATTTACTGCAGGCCTGTGACTACAGCGACTCGATTTTATTCCCTCTGTTTTTCAGAGCATTTCATTTTTTGATTTGTATTGGTATATAAAGACAGTTTCAACAAATATGACACAAATTGTTTTCTAGAAAAGACATTGCCAACCCTCCCTTTTTAATCCGGTTTAACTGCAGTGATCAGAAGAAGTCATGAGTATTTCCTTCCTCTATTCATATACAACTGTATTTTTATGTGTATAGATGCAGGCATGTATTTGTAGCTTGGGTGTACATGTGTTTACATCCTGAGAAGAGAATATAAAGCCTTTGTTTGTTCCTAAAACAAGAGTCCCACAGGAAACTACATGTAGGCCAAGGTAATAGTTTTGCTGGGCTGCCCTGCCAAGTTTAGTACTTCAAATTAACTTACACCTTCTGAATTTGCTTAAAGCTCCAGTTCGACACATGTCGATAATGTTGGGAAGCTCTCCAGCTACCGCTATGCGTTGACATCACTCAGTGCAGGAAGGCTATGTTTTGGTGTTATTTGTCCCAATTTGATTGACTAGGAAGAGGCTAACTGTCCTGGCAGTGAACAGTGTGCAGCTAATAGTTTTGCATTGGGTGTAAGTTGAAGTTGGGTGGGGGACAGCTGTGTTTACTCTTCCCCATCACTGACAATAGAATGAAAACAAATTGTTCCCAATGTCAAAGTTCAATTTCATATTGTTTCACCAAGGTTGTGAACTCTTCAAGTTTTAAAACAGATAATTGTTTTCTTGTAACGCCCCAATTTTGACTGAGGGTGCTATCAGAGTTCTATGCTCTGCTCAGATAAAATAAACAATGGTTAAAGAACATGACCATGAAGACTCTAGAAATGACAAATGGCCATGTGCATGATATATATATATATATCCTCAGTTGTGCAACTTGTAATGTTGTCACAATAATAATGTCAGTAGCTAATGTCCTTTTCAATCTTTGTTTTTTCTTCAGGGTACCAACTTGACAGATATTTGCACAGAGTTGCTGCTTCATGGAAATCTCCTTAAAATTTCAGCAGGCAATATCCAGGAACGTGTCTTCTTCCTGTTTGACAACCTTTTGGTTTACTGTAAGAGGAAGTCCAGGTGAGAAATGGCAATTACGGACAACCATACAGCAGCTACCAAAGGACCAAGACCGCATTAAAAAATGTCTTTATTGACTGACTACTGGAAATAAGCTAGACATGGAAAGTTGGAGGAAATATCCGCGTTACTGTTTGTGCAGACGGGTTTTTAGCATGCAAGTGCGACAAAAACAACTACATGTGTCTGCAGTTCCCATAGCTGTGTTTGTATTAATGTGCGTGTGTTACAGACACAAGTTCTTCTCTTACTGTGGCACTGGCATCAACGGATGTTTTCCCTGCCGAGTGTAACCACAGTGTTGTCCCATTACCTAGGGTTTCTGGAAAGAAGTCCACCAAGAGGACCAAGTCTATCAACGGGCCCCTGTATGTGTTCAGAGGCCGAATCAACACTGAGGTGATGGAGGTGGAAAATGTGGAAGATGGAACAGGTTTGTGTTTGCACAGTAGCTTTACCTTTGGAGACTCTATATGTCCATTCATGCTTTTGTGTAATTTCTCATGAGTCTCTGGTTAACTCTGATGTAACTGCTATGTTACATGATTTGTTCACTTTGATAACCCAGGCAATATAGAAAATTACATTTTGTAATAACTACAGTGCTCATTTGTCATTTCACATCTTAGTTAATGAAACCGTGGCATTTAAAAACTGATGGTTGGATATGAATCAGGCATTTGTTGACAGTTTGGGTGGAGTATCATACTTGCACCTAGTTTCAAACAGGATGTAGCTCGCAACCTCATGTACCACCTTTGGATGTCAGCTATTCAGTAATGGGTTGAGGTGTTGATACAAATCTGAAGTGCAAAAGCAAACCTGACCTAGGTGATAAACTTGATGTGCTCTCTCGTATTGAGCTATTGTGCCATATAATAAACGACTCATCTGTAGGCTTGTCATGATATGGTCGTCAATCAGCTCGCTGTTGTGGTTTGTTGCGAGGCACCGCGCTGGGTTTGGGTTTGGTACGCATTGTCTGCTGGTGTAGAAACACTTTGTCTTCCTCTCTCTCACATTTCCTCTTTTTTTCTTTCTCTTCTGTACTGGCAGAACATTTTGCAAGTTCACATTACCTTTTTTTTTTCTTTTGCATGTCGGCTGCTGTCACATTTACGCTGCTGAAGGGAAAACCACAAAGAAAAACATGCCTTTTTCGCAGAACTAGGGGGTCCCACATTCAAAATGCGTACATATGTGAACTCCCAGAACACAGATAATCTGATTACGAAGTGTCAAAGATGTGATATGTGCGAGTATTTGTGGTTCTCTGCTGAAAGTTTCTGTAGCAAAAATTATTAAAACAGATAACCCAGATTTCATGAGCCATATCAGAATCAAAATCCGCTTTATTGCCAAGTAGGTTTACACATACGGGGAATTTGCTTTGGTATTTTTGGTGCAAAACAACACAATAGGAATATAAAGAAACATTAGCAAGTACTGAAGGTCAAAAGTTGTAACGATAAAATTGACAACAAGATATTAAAGAATATTAAACCAAAATGTTACAAGACAATAATAATCATAGAATATAGTATGTACAATATGACAACATGGTATTTACACAATATATTACAACCTTAAATAACACAAAGAAGCTGACTTAAATAGAAATCTGTTTGATTCATGTATTGTGAACTGAGTAGACAGCTATATTAAAAATGTCCTTCACTGACTCGTACACCTCTGTCTTGATAAATGCCACCTTACCAGATCTCAGCATGTATTTACATAAGATTTTACTACTATCCTTTTCCTTTTTCCTTTTTTACATCCAAGTAGCTAAAAAGAGACTCGATGCAGTAGCATGTGTCCCATCCCACTTCCCTGCTCTCCCCAATCAGTAGAAACTGCTCCCTGTGCGGCCTGAAGTATCAGATCTATTTATATGACCTTTGAGCGTGAGACTAATGCACCCCATTACCAGTGGCCATTCATTATTCAGTAGCTGCTCACCTGCGCTAAATGGTTGTTAAAATTAGAAAAGGGTACAAGGAGAGATTTTGTTGAGTCAGTGGAAAGATGGACTTTTACTGCTCTCATGGTTGCATCACATTTTAATTGGCTTGTAAATCACTTGTAGACCCTCTTTAGAGATAACTTTTAATGTTATCCTATACAACATCTTTACAAATGGAATTTAGTTACTCTCAATACTTCCTTTACTTACCACTGAGCTCAATGTTAAAGTGTGTGTGAGGAGAAAGGAAAAAAACTGTGAACCAGAAACACAATTTGCAGTAGCAAATTTTATTTTAATTAGATGATTTGTTGTAAGTATATCCCTAAACCCTAGAGGCCATTCCTATATAGGCTTGATATATTGGGGAAAAAAATGATAGCTCACATAAGAAAGAATTTTAATATTATTCACAATGACCCCTCTCCCATTTTAAAAATGAATTACTTAATTAATTTTTTCTGCCTTGCAGCGGACTATCACAGCAACAACTACACAGTGACTAACGGCTGGAAGATCCACAACACTGCTAAAAACAAGTGGTTTGTCTGCATGGCCAAAAATGCAGAGGACAAGCAGAAGTGGCTGGACGCCATCTTGAGGGAACGGGAGCAGAGAGAGAGTGAGTAACCCTTTTTTTAAAAGGCCATTTTTATGGTACTTCTGGTTTATGGGACTGTCAGCACAAAACCAGAAATTATCCTTTTTTTTTTTTTTATACTAGAGTTTTGTTCGTGGCAAATTCTGTTGTTTTTGTAATCTTGCTTGGAAACATATGGCCCCGCCAACCATGTTTTACAAGACAACCTTGTGTGAGCAATTATTTCATACTAATAGTGTTTCACAAGGTCATTGTATGAAATACTCAGTTGCCAGTTTATTAGGTACACCTAACTAAAACGAATGCAGTCTAATACAGCAGTCTTGAAACAAATCCTAGCTTTATGAAGGATACAATGTTCAGTTTTTGTTGAAACTGCTTTAAAGAGGTTTTGATTCAACTGTACGGTCCTTTAAAAAGCTGTAGTTTGGGGTTGAATTATATTATGTTATACTGACCAGTGTTTCTATTATTTTGTCATCATTATAAGCTTCATGAAAGTAGGATTTGTTGTAGGACTGCAGCTAGGTGTACCTAATAAACTGGTAACGGAGCGTATAGAAATACCTCCTGCTCCTTTCCGCCCTCTGCTTTTCCAGCCACTCTATTTTCTTTCTTGTCCTCCAAGAGCTCATTGCAGTGTTGAGCTGCACTTCCCAGAGATCACTTGTCAATCAAATAGTTTTGGCCAATACTGTGAAGTGTCTGCTCTTGGAAACACATTTTATGGGTGCCAGTTTTGGCCTTTGCATTCCTCATTTGTAGATGCCATTGTGGACCTTTTTCTGCTCTTGCACCCATTGTATGTTGCCCTACATGTTGGTGTCACCTTAGATTCACAAACTTTCAAGGCCCCCCTTAGCTGGCTCACAGTAATGACTGCGGATGTGCTCATGACCTGTATACTGTGTTTGTGTCCTACAGTTATGTCCCACCTTGAACAAGCTGCCTGCCTTTGTTTTGTAAATAGAGGCTTAGGTGATATGACGTTTACAGTTGGCCTGGTTGACCTGGGCACTAAGCACCAGCTGCTACGACAATCTCTTCTTCACATGAAAGAAATCAATGCAGCAGAGGTATTGGACTCATCCAAGCCCTCGGTGGAAAATGACCCATGAATCAAATGGTCTTATTCACAAACGGCAGATTTGCTAAAAACAGCATCTTCGTCAGATGCTTGAAATATAGAAGTTTTCACTTGTCCAAGAAAGTGAAGCTCGATTACGTCATACACATCCACTTTAATTAATCTGGATCTATTTTTACTATACTAAAATTGTTTGTGTCTTACATAGACTTAAAGGTAGAGTTGTATCCATTTCAGCAGTTTGTTTTGCAGCCATATAATGAATTTAACATGTGGAATTAGTGTGCAGAAGACCACTAAGAAATCCGCTTAATTCATTGATGGTGGGGGAAAAAAAGCCCTACACAGCACCACCTCCTCTGATTTGAGACTAGTAATGTAAACTGATATTCTTGTTGCTCCTTAAGTTGTTTTCCCTCAATTGTGCGACTTCCCTTTTTTGCCTTTAAAATGTGTTCCCACCTGTTCAGCACTGGCCATCTGTCTTTGTCATGCTGTGTGCATTAGACAGTGTGAAAGGCTTTAACCAGATTTGGGGCGGTACACAGCAGGTCACCTGATAACATTGATGGCTAAAAGTCAGAACTGGATCCCTAAAGCTATTTGAACATGATTTGGCTGGAAATGACAGAATGTCCCAAAGGTATAGCTGCACATGCAAGTTAGCAGAGTACAGCTATCAACATAAACACTTGCATTTTTAGTAAATTAGTGTTTCTAGTTTCACACTAAATAAGTATCCACAGTAGAGTCTGATGTCGTCAGCTGATCCTGTGATAAAAGGGTTTCAGAGTACGAATGAGTGTATGAAGGAGTGTGCCGCAGCTGGAGGTGTTGCGTTTCAACCCGGCGGAAATTGACCTGAGGCTAACAGATGCCAAATCAGTCACAGTGCCCATTTTCCCCACACTCTGCCTTTCTATTACCCACTCTACAGTATACTCTGCACTCAGTGCGCTTACCTATCTCTCAACCTGTACAGTCTAGACAGCTTCATGATAAGGTTTTACTGCAATAAATCCTGGCAGTATGCATTGTTGCTTGTCCTGACACGCCTTGTTCATTGTTACCTTTTCCATGTATTGCTGTGGTCCTTCCCTGTGTTGGACATGTGGCTTTCCTAAACCCTGCCAAAAGACTTTCATTTTTTAACAATAGCCAGCTGGTGGTGTTTTGTATTAACGTCGTTTTCATGGAAGTATAGGGAAAATTCTTGCGACAGATAATGCGACCGGGTTTTAGCTCGTGCCGGTGAGCAGAGGAAGACGAGGAGCAACGCAAGACAAACTCTGACAGCTGGACCAGAAGCTGAGGGGCCTCTGCACTGGACAGCCCCCGTCTGTTGTTCAATGACACTCATTGTTTAAGTCTACTCCAGCTGCTGTCAAATGTAATATAACCTCACCTCCATCACAGACTGTGCAGAACTCCAGACTCAATGGGAAAACTGTATTAACAGTTATCTCCCTTTCAGTTGCTCAGACTTCCACTCAGCTTTTTATACCCTCATATGCTAAGTTGCATAATACAGGATAAAAGATATTTGTTTCAACGGAGTTGCATAGTTTGCACTGGACAGCGTAGAGAGTCAAAAAAGATTAAGGGCCCTGGCGCTCCAAACTGACCACAAAGAAGTAGTGACAAAGGCCAACTGATCAAAAGCCTTCCATTGCCTGCACATTGCCCCATGTCTTCTGTGCATATTTGCAGATGAAGGCACGGCAAAGGCTACAGCCAAATGCCAGCTGATTGCCAGCATGCATCTGAGGAAATAACTAGTCAGTAGTTTGTATTTGCAGTCCAAAAAACACCACAGGAAGACAAACAATGTCACCTACCATCTTCATTGCTAAAAAGATGACGAGAAGCGCTACTAAATGGATGAATTCACTCATTCATTAGGCAGGAAGTCGGGAAACTTCACTGGCACAATGGTAAACGATGGCCACTTGTATGTGTCAAGGCCCTAATAGAAAGCAAGGTGTTTGAAAAATGACAAAGATCCCAAGTTAAGTCTGTTTCCAGGTGTCACAAACATATTATGTGTTCTTTGTCAAGTGTGTTACGACGTGTAAATCAAAATACTTTGTAGTCAAGTTCAGCAGCTTGGTGTGACTCTCAGTAGAGTTAAGCAGCTTAGGGAGGCACAGTGCAGCAAAGTTGAGTTGCCAGAGTCAGAAAGTCTCACAGTACAGTTCATAAATTCATCAAACCCCACAATGAGGTTAAGCAGCTCAAACAGTGTACTCACTGGAGAGGTATTACTGGGATAGCAGGCCTTACAATGGTTCCTCACATTTTCTGCTTTACAATAGAGGCATAATAGTTGACAAACCAACACAAGATCAAGATCACATTTCCCTCCTGAACTTTACTTATATACAACTTGTCTAGGAGAGATTAACATCTGGGTTTGTTGCAGAAGGTTGTGGCAGCCACCATACTCTGTTCCTGGCATCATTGCATCTGCACAATACCAGAACACAACCGGACCGTCCAGGCAAATGGCCTAATTTTCTCTTTTAACACCATGACAGCCTTTGCCTTTTGGCTCTGATACATGTAGATAGATGTGGAGAGCAAGTTGAAATGTGTGTCCTGTAATGGATCTGCTATATTTTCCTTAGGCATTGTGATACAGTCACTGTGTTGGGCGGAGATTTTGTCACTGTTTAAATTTAAAAAGGTTTCTTTCCAAGTCAATCTCACTCCCTTGATGGTAAGGGTGACAAATCCACTTGGATCTGACATGTTTTCCTCTTTTGTGTTTAGGTCTCAAACTTGGAATGGAGCGGGATGCCTATGTGATGATTGCAGAGAAGGGGGAAAAGCTCTACCACATGATGATGACCAAGAGTCGGCACCTGATTAAGGATAGACGCAGGAAGCTCAGCATTGTGCCCAAGTGCTTCATGGGAAAGTGAGTTCCTCAGTGCCTGGTTTCTTCAGGTTCCGAGAATGTGACTGCAATGCTATGCTGTTCACAAGGGGATCCTTACAAATTGTTGTTACGTAAGATAAGCAGGTTTTCAAAAGAGCTGGAATCCAGTCACCCCAAGTCCTGGCAAAATGCCTAAACTGTTATGTCTCTACATCCTCTTGTCTGTAATGAGCCCCCCTCATAGTCTCCTCTCACGGGTCATAGAAAAGGCCAAGTTGCTCCCCACTAACTCATATCTTCGAGCACACACTCACACAACCAGACTTTCATTACCAGAGGACCTTTAACTGAGGCTCTGCAACAACCCATTCCACTTTCTGTCCCCTTGATGTTTCAATCCAATGAATAGACAATGAGTCTTGCTTAGGTTTCCCTGAGTTGCTCTACATAGACACCAACGGTTGTTTGATTCTGAGCAGCAATTCAATTCTTTCTGGCACCATTTGGGGAGACAAAAACTAAAACTAGGCAAGACTACGATGGGGACTGTTGACTGCTCTTTTAAAGCGAAACCAGGGAGCAAGAGCAACCATTAATGTCTGCAACACTGCCAGTTTTGGCTTCTCCGTATGATACAAATCATATAATGCATCCCCCATTGAAAAATAGTTTATTTTTCTAGAGGTAAATGTAGTAGATAAGACTGCATTGACTACTATCACATCAGCCACTGCCAAGAAGTGACTTTAATGAGTTGCTCAAAAATGTAATGGTGTTTTTGGGAGATGTGTTCCATCTTGGTGGCGTCGCACGAAGTTCTTGTCTGGGTGTTTTCCGCTCTCTGTCCGGTGTACCTCCCCAGACGGTCGGGATCCTGAGTCCTTCCAGGAATTAGCCATACTGTATGTGTCAGCATTCAGCCCTCTTCTTCCTAGTCAGAGCATGCTGTATTAAGAACAGTACATTATTAGTATCCTCCATAGGGAGGTAATGTTTTATCTTGCCCCCATGCATTTGTAGTTGAGAGTTTAGAGTCAGTGCCAGAACAGTAGCTGTTGAGCTGGTTCAAATTCCAATGATTGCCAACATGGATGTCTGTTTTCTCGGACAATCCTTTTTCAGTCAGTCACGCCCTCCCTTGCCTCATCCATTTGGTATACATTTAGTTTGAGCTCCCTCTTTCCCTCACTCTCTGCTTTCACTTTCTACCATCGCCCACTTTCCTCACTTTATTACTCAGTAATTTCCTGCTGATGAGTGCAACCTGCATTAGCTCTGCATTTGTCTTTCTAGTGAAGTTAGCAGCAGCCATAGTTTGAGTGTTAATTGCATTAAACAGAATTGCTGATTACTAGTTTGATGGCACCCGGTTGTCTTGATAGCATAATTCCATCATCTGTTCGCTGTCTACATTGGAAGATGATCAGTGTTAACATGCTTTACATTTTCTTATTGCTACTTTTTTGGTCGTGCCATTGCTTGCCTAGCATTATTTTGTGGGGATTTTAAGTGATGATATATCATATCCTAATTTTCTGTGTTTTTTATGCTAAGAGGGGAGCTACAGCTAGGAAGATAGCTTTTGGCTCCTAAAATATTTTTTTTCTTATCCTCTGAGGGAAAATACATTAGCTGTGTCTCAATTCGAGGCTATGCGTTCATTCTGAGGAGGTTTTAAGCATATACGGTATTCACTGTTTAAACATGAGAAAATGAAGTACACTAAAAACAGTTGGTATACATACTTGTGTGTTGTTGATGCACACTATTGTCCAACAATGCAATGCACAAAGGAAACATGGAGCTGGAGCAAATTAAGATAAATGGCAAATGATATTGAAATGGCTCTAGATCCCAATCTTAGAAGTTTAGTATGATTGGTAGTGACATTCTAAAGCTGCAGTTTGATTGATATGCAATGGCATCCATATTGTGTCATTTTCTGTCTAAAACAATAAATTATGTTGACTTCTTGTATACTTATTGCAAAAACAGTATACTCTAAAGGTTAGCCTGTCTATCCAAGCCCAGTAGAACAGGGCTCCCTTGAAAAGGGGGTACATTTCTTTCCTTTCTGTTGTGAACTAAAATGACTAATGTTGTGAACTAAATGACATAATCAACAATGCTCAACAAAGAAATGCAAAAACAGCCCTGCTAATATTGCTGAAATTTCACATATGGTTTTCAGTTGCAGAAATATGCAGAAGCTCAACCAATTATCAGCAGATATTCCCAGAGATCCATTATCCTTGTCTTCTACCACTTTGTGTGTGGTTGAAGGCTCACTCTCTATCAATGTCCATTTGTCTCTCCCTCTCGTTCACACACTATTCCTGCTCATCATATTCATTTCCATAACAGATTTGGGTCCAAAATTAACTTGACTCTTACATAACACCCCCACACACACGCGCGCACACACACACACATCCAACATCCCCTCACATTCACTTGAGTCCCCTGTCAATGTCAATTAACCGGCTTTGACATGAACAGAAAGGCAATGAGCACTGAAAATGCCGGCATAAAAAGACTTCCAGATTCAGAAAAAATGAAAGACTTTGGGACTGACCTCCCTCTACATACACATACACACACACACACACACACACACACATGCACCTGGCAGCTCACAAGAAAAACTCAATTATGATTAAAATATTCTGTTTGTGCTTCAAGCAGACAAAAAAGGACTATTGGCAGATGGCTCAAGGTGTCTACAATTCTGCATGATCATACACACAGCCATCATATGCTTGTAGGTGGACTTTATATACATACACACCTGCATTTACGCATGCTATTTTTACGATCTCACATACACTCGTACATCTGTCTGGATGATTACCTGAAAGCAAATCCACACATAAGCACAGATTTCTCGAATGCAAGCTTGAAAATTATTCCCATGCTGGTATGTTAAATCTCAGAATTCATGAACACACACACACACGTACTAGCTCTCTCTCATTCACTGTCCTTAATTATCTGGTGGAAGTGATTTCACTCAGCAGCATGAAAGACAAAGAAGGGGAGAATGTAATTTTCTCCTTCAAACATTTTTTCTGCTCACACTGCGTGTGAAAGGAAGGGAACAGAGCTGAAGTGCTTACATTTAGGTGCTTATGTACATTGTCAGTCTATTTGTAGCAAAAGAGAAAAGGATAAACTTAAAAGATTTTCTACAAACATGTACTGTAGATGCACTCTCTGTGCATGTGGTCTGAGAAGTTCATTAAAGCTGTAACCATTTAAATGTCATACTTACAGACTAAATTGCTCAAAGAGCCTTGCACAGTGTCCACATGTAGCATTGCATAAGGATCTCAACAGTGAACATCAATGCCAGCTCAGCTTTATAATGCATATATATTTCACTGGTTGTGTCATGTGGATCTACCGGTGCTTGGAGCAGCCAAAAAGTAAGAATGAAGACTTGTCGTTCACCAGTCAAATCATACCAAATTAAAACGACATTATATTGCACACTATATTATAAAATAAGTCTTGTTGAATATGTGACGTCCCCAAAGAAGTCCTAATATGATAGTATGACCATATTAAATCCATGATTTGTGATTGCTGATACCAGTACCACAACTGCATCAATATATGCGTTAAAAATCCAAACGGCGGCTGGCTTACTTGACCATGGTCAAAAATCTACATGCACCAGTTCAAACGCAACATTCTTGCTATTACTAAGATGGCATTGATTTTCTTTGCTCTCTCTTCTGCACGGACTTCAAAACTCCCTCTAACGTTTAAAAACAGTGGATGTGCCAGGCTGTCACTCCGATCGAGACTGGAATCACAACACTTTTGGATTCATCAGGGTGCAAATGGAGAACAATCATCAAGCAGACACTTGATAAATTTAGCTGGAAGTGTCAACTAATTTTGATTCAAGGACAGCAGCGGATTTCAATGAGAAACCATCCTCTAGATGGCACACCTCAAAGTGCTCAATGAAGCATCAAAATAAATTGATGAATGGGCTACATTTCAAGACAAAAAATGTATACAAGATATATCTGCAATATTGGTGTTCTGTATTTCCAAGCAACCACGGTGCATAGGATACATCTATCACAATGTATATTATCCATTTCAGGACAATAGGATGCCTCTACAATGGTAATATTTAACATTTCACATAAAAGGGCTATAATCAATCTCCTCATTTAAATCAGGATATACCATTGCATCAAGTAATGAAATAGAAATAGAAGTTTTGCGTGTGGTATGGTCCTAAGTATTTAGCGTGAGAGGCTTCATGAATGAACATGAAAGACCAACTTCATTGACAGAAATCCAACACAACCAACCGTGGCATGGTGGCACCCATGCTGTGTGTCTGCCAGGTAATTTCTGTGAAATGCCATGCAAAAACAGCACCGCAACCCTGTGCCCAAGTTGGTGACAATTTCCGAAATAAAGCAAAAACAGTGAACAGATAAAAATGCCTCATCATATACTACTTTGTGTTCTCAGTGAGTTTGTGTCATGGCTGATAGAGAGTGGAGAGATCAGTAATTCTGACGAAGGGGTCAACCTGGGACAAGCCTTGCTGGAAAACGGCATCATTCACCATGGTGAGACAAAACAAAATCCTTTCTTTCTGTCTCCTTTCCTCATTCTCTCTCTGTTTGTTAAACCTGTATTATCTTCTATACCCGTATTCTTTTTCTATTCCTTTACTCACATTTTTTATGCTCTTTGCAGCTCCCCTTGTCATGTTTTTTTATTCAGTTTTTAACTTTGTTTAGTCATCTCATTCTCTGTTTTAAGCTTGTTTTACTGCCTCTTTTTCTCTGATTCACATTCACCTTCTATAATTTTTTGACTCATTTGTTTTATGAATTTATCCTCCACTTCTCATTGGAGCACAGGTTTCCCCTTCCCTGATTTTGTGTTGAGTGTGACATTCACAGGTTATGCATTGAGAAATGACACACAAATACACAAACAGCTCTAAATAATGTATGAACACAGTTGTCCAGAGTGTTGCTGAAGGGGCTCTTGTACAAAGGGCAAACCACTGTTACGACTTATACACACCACCTTCTCAGGGAAATTTGCTGAGACCCAACGTTCATATTCCTTGTAATACCTGTGGAAAATCCCCTGAAATCCTCCGTCACAGTAGCCTACGACCACAGAGAGATACAATGATGACATGCAGGGCTCTGTGGGATAGCAATGAGGCTTTGTGGAGAGGTTCGGGCCCTGCAGGCAAAGTGTAGGTGGCACCAGTTATTCAGTGAAAATAAATCAGACAGAGCGAGGTAATGTGACAGAGTGGCAAATTGAAGTTGTCCGTCTACCCCTCAGTCATGCATTTGTTTTGTCGAGACCACATAAAATAGTCAACCACATGTATTTTATAGTAAAGCGCAAACTTAGTCCAATCAGCCGAACAGCTTGAGTGTTTGCAATTTTGACATTTCTTTTGCTCCCATAATAATTCAGCTATCATTTCATGTACTTTAAATTCCACATTTGACACTGTACAATAGCTGATTGTGTGGTGCCTTCGGTTTTATGAGTGTATTTTAAGTCTAGACGGAGAAAACCAGCAGCTTGTTTGAGCCCACGCCAACTTGTTGTGGTGGAACCAAACTGCCTGTTTGGCAGATTTCGCTGTTAGCTTCTCCGACAGGCATGTGTTTGTGTATCTATTAGTCATTTCCATTTTCTTTGTTGGATTGATTATAAATAGGAACTTATTTTGGATGTTTATTCGGTTATTAGCGCAAGTTGGGAGATTTTATGGGAATTGGCAGCTGTCTGCTCTGTTAAATATTTGAATCTCATGGCTTACCCAACACAGACATGAATTTAGAGCTGCAGTGTTTCCCCCAAACATGTGCTTCCTGCTTCTTGTCTCTTGTCTGTACTTACCCCAATACCTTGGGCAGATTAGATGCGTAAAAAAGTTAATAAAAACCTAATGCACCGCTATTCTCCAAACATTATGAAACTTACATGTTTGAAAGGTCCCAGACAAATTAGTGGCAGCCTGAGCTTTGCCTCACTCTGCAAAGTTTCCTCAGAGGTGGACTCAGTAGGAGTATGCTTCAACTCTGACAACAAATATTGAGTAATTTTATAGTGCATCTGCGTATGTATGTTCAGTAATCATATTGGCTGAACCATATGCCATTATCAACTAAGTACAAAGCTCTACCGACGCATCCCTGGCTTTCCAGAACTGAAAAGATTAAAACAAAACTGATTTCAGCCAAGCTCTTCAGCCATGATGTCTGAATACATACAAATGTCAGCTGCTACTACTACAGTGATACCAGAGAGTACTGCCAAGTGTCGTGTACATTAAAGACAATGGCACCCATTTACATGTGACAATGAGTAGGAACACTGGTGTTCATATTAATCCTTCGTAAGTAAATGTAGACAATTTCTGAGGAATAGAAAATCTCAAAGCAAGGAAAGATGTGAAAGGAAGCGTTTTATTTTGCTTAAATATTCCACAGTTAAGAGTGGAGGAGGAAGGGCATACTTAAAGCTTGATGGGTTATGAACCCCAAATGCCCCGGTGTTTCCAACTGGAGTCCAGTTGTGATGATATTTTCTCCTGGTGATGTTTCAGTGTCAGACAAGCACCAGTTCAAGAACGAGCAGGTGTTGTACCGATTCCGCTACGACGATGGCACATACAAGGCCCGCAGTGAGATGGAGGACATCATGTCTAAGGTAACTATAGGTGGGGGGTGGCAGAGGGATGGGGGAGAGCACTTTTTACAAGGACAATAGTCTTTGGTCTGAGCTGTAAATGTAAGTTACAAGGAAGAATATGCAGAGCGAGAAGTGTCTGCACAAGCTGCATTTGAAAATTGCATGTACCCATCTCATATTGTTGATTTTTAAAATTTCTTTATTGAAATAAAATTGTTCAACATATGATTTTTTTTATTAAATCACCAGTTCATTGGTGACTGGTGTTTAACTGTTTATGCAAATGTTCAAGTATAATCTCTGGAGACACTAATCCCTTCCCATAGAGAAAAAAAAGGACATACAGGTTGATTAGGATAATCTGTTCTCAGACCCCATTTAGAGAGTTTTGAAATTTCTATCCTAAAATGATCGCCTTGGGCTCACTCTTTTCAGAGCCAACAGTTAAATCTCTTGTCCTAAAGCCATGCTTGTACTTGTTTACCCAAGGTGTGTATGTGCTATGACTCAGTGGTTCCTTTTTTTCTTTTCCCCATTTAGGGCGTCAGGCTATACTGCCGCCTTCATAGCCTCCACACGCCTGTCATCAAGTAAGTACCTGCCCCTCAGTCTTACTCCTCCTCACTCCCCTTTTAAACTAAACTCTTATTAGAATTCTAACTCTAATTGAAGTGGATGAATGATGATCTCACATTACAAAAAATGTTTTCCATGTGAACGACTCTTAAGAATCAGAATAGAAGTACAAATCTATAGAAGCACAGGAAACACATATCGTCTCCCTCTCACACCCCCTAAAACACACACACACACACACACACATTCCCTGTCCACTGCAGCGCCCCCCCCTCCTTTCATCTCTCTATCTCTTCCTCCATCTCTCACCCACTGATTGAAACGCCCGGGGTTGCCATTGGTGCAAACAAAGGGTTCTTGGTCTGGGGACAAATCTTATTAACATACAAAGGCAATCCCTCTGCCTGCCAGCCAGATATTGTGTAATATGGCCTGGCTTTTTTAATCTATCACTGAATTGGCGTTTGTCAGTAGCAGCCATTAATTGTAATGTTAGAGAGACGGATGTATTTCATTTTATGGTTAATAATCACAAACTGTGCTTCTGTTTTTATTTTAGACTTTGTTGCATGACAAAGCTCCCGCTGGTTTCCTAACGTTAAAATGCAGTGGATAAGAATAACAACAATAAAAAAGATATAAACCTAATAAAATCAATCTTGGGAATGCGACTTTTGCTGTAGAGCAGTGATCATCAACTGGCGGCCCCTGGGCCGAATGCGGCCCGCCAAGCTGTTCGATCCAACCCCTGACTGGATTCCAAAATTTTGAGGATCAAAGAGAAAAAAATATAGGCTTATTCCTCACTATTAAAGCAACTAAAAACAGCAACAACAGAGTCTCTTATCAGTAATCACCACCATGTATGACTCTATTTAGGCTACACTCTGAAATGAGGACAGACTTGTTACAGTGTAAGGAGCTGCCTGTCGTTTATAGTATAATCAGTGATGCCGGTAATGCGTTACTCTAATCCGACCACTTTTTTCAGTAACGAGTTACTATTTCAAAACCAGTAATCAGATTAAAGTTACTTACTGTGTATTTTTTTAAATTTTCCTTAATAAAAACATATTTTTGCTTTCTTCTCGCATTTCGGGGAGTAAAGTCACGTATGCGACAAGTCACCTTCTCAGCATGAGGACAGTTCACGTCACGTGTAATACATATCACGCAGCGACACAAACGGAAACAACAATGGAGGGAGGAGAGATGCGCGTTTTCTAGCTGTAAAATACAGACACTATTTTGAGTTTGTGTCAGCAAAAGATGGCAATATTAAGGTTTGTTGTCGTAGTGTTATCTAGCTACAAAAACACTACGTCAAATGTAAAGAAGCATTTGGAGTCGCAGTGCTGCGCGGTCAAACTTACAGAGCGAGTCCCACCAGGTGGTGCGAAGCGAATAGTAGAAGGTCCCCCACCACCCAAACAACCAAGGCTGGATTTCGCTAAAAACAAGTATTTATGTTAAGGGAATTCAAGAAATGTTTTCAGGAAATTGTTTTTAAGTTCAACTTAAATGTTTGTAGATACATTGTTGACATTACTGTTAAAAATGCACTTTCAATAAAGTGAGTGTTGGCAAAACCAGCTGTCATTGTCATGGTGAGGCGGGATGTCACTAATAAAGTAACTTGTAATCTAATTTAGTTACTTTCGAAATCAAGTAATCTGTAAAGTAACTAAGTTACTTTTTAAAGGAGTAATCAGTAATTAGATTATTTTTTCAAAGTAACTGTGGCAACAGTGACTATAAACAATAAACATCATAATGTTATACCAAAATTTGATTTTTATTTAATTTTTATTTAAGGGTTAGGCCCCCAAGGGGTTGTTGTTAGTTGATGACCCCTGCTGTAGAGAATGATGCCCTCCTTGATCCAGAAAGTCTCTTATCAGCAAATGATGTCTGAAAGCAACTCACTTGTCATGTAGTTTTAAGGCGTTATGTCTGCAGTATCAACCAGTGCTCTTCTTGTCTACTTTTCCACTTAACAGGTTTTGCATCTGGCTTTCGTTCTGAATGTGACAGTTTACAATATGGGTGGTCCAGATACACCCCTGTGTCTCACTCACAACACTGAGATGTTAAAGCAAATATAAGATACCCTTCATTTGATAGGCTCTGGTATCCCCGTTGAGTAACACAACCAACCACACATCCTCTGTAGAGTTTTCCTGTTTCACGTGTTTACACGTGTTGAGCTCATTGGTCCACCGTGGTTGCTCATGTAATCTCAAAAAAGCTCATAGAATCAGAAATTAACACGACAGTGAATGTAAGTTGTTCTTCTAGCAAAACTGTAGGCCACAAACAGACTACCTGCAAGACATGTAGCCCATGTAGTACTGTACCTGCAAATACATAATGCTCATGATAGGATATGGATGTTCTCATGGCAACAGAAATAATCTATGCTTTTTTAGTAGAGACAATGTTGTCTTTTTTTTTCTGTTACTCAAGAAATGCGAAGTTACATAAACTGTGGGGTGCTGATGCTGTTGACCACAAAGAGGTTTTGTTATCTATTAAGCATTGTTACTTGTGAAGCCACAGTATGTGAACGGTGTATTTTTCATGCCACCTCCATTGTACTGTGAAAATACATTTTGTGAAACTTTTTAATGCTCCTTTAAGGGACAGAGACCACCATCTGAAAACCTTCAAATCTGTGGTGCCTGCCAGCAAACTGATTGACTGGCTACTCTTGCAGGTAAAATCACTGTCTATTATATTTTGAATTTAACCCAAACACACATAATATTAAACAAGGCACCAGGGGTGTATAAAATGATAGTAACATTATTTACATTCTCTTTTTTGTTGTACTGTTTGAGTATATACTTCATGTCAGTATTTTAGTTTTGCTAAATTGTATTTGGACTTTTTTGCAGTCCTTTGAATGCAAATTAAACTAAATGGTAACTAAGCATATATGCATGTGGGAGAACCAAACTATGGGTTTTTCTCATTATTTTGCAAAAAAATGTTTTGGACATTAGTCACCATTTAATGGCCTTGAAGAACACAGCCAAGGATGTGTGGAATCAGTCTCCCTACCACTCATTGTTATTATTTTACACATATTTATTAACACGTGCTAGCTCACAAATCACCCGCTTCACTCCAACAAACGCACAGAAAACTCAGGCCAGTGGTGCTGCAGTCTGCTGTGAGTGAGGAGGTGTAAACAGGCATTGTTACTGGCTGACTGTGTGCGTCATTGATTTGGTTTCCCAGGGAGACTACTCGACCCGAGAGGACGCTGTGACGCTGGGTGTGGGGCTCTGCAACAATGGCTTCATGCACCATGGTCAGTAAAATTCTCTCTCTCACACGCAGGACAGGTAAACACACACAAACTGACTAGGATTTTTATTGGATTTTTATTGGATTCTATGTTTGACACGCCTATTCAGCACAAGATAAAAGGAGCTCAATGACACGTTGATATGCCAAATGCAGGATGTGGCGGAGTGTTTTGTCTGTCTCTAATTATTTTTGTGTTCTCTTTTGCAACAGCTCTGGTTTGAATGTCATTAACGCTGTTGTTGTTGTTGTAACTTGATCATTCTCACACTCTTGCTCCCGTATTCTCTTTTTTTGTGTTGCTTGATTACTTCATTGTGCATTTTGTCCCTTATTTGCTCCCTAGTCAGTCCTTCTCTCTACCTGCAAAAATATAACACTTAAGCCTCTCCTCTGTCATGCCATCTTAGGTTGAAAAAGGGGCATCGTAAACTTGCATACCTGGTCTAGCCAATTCTCGGCAACCTCATTGACCACATTGAAGTGAAGCGGATTTGGTTTTAGCCCAGTATGTTGAACGTAAACAGCATTAGCAGTGTACCCTAACCAGAGATGTTTGGCTTAGCTACAGTACATGGCTGTCTCGGTCAGTCCACTGAACCATGACCCTGGTTAGGGCCCAAAATTGAATCGGTCATGTTCATTGTCCAAGTGTATTATCTATAGAGTAAGAACGACTTCAAGGAAGTTGTTACTGTTGGAATACTAAAGAAGTAACATGATGACAGTGCTTCCCCGATGGGTATAGTGAAGTATGCAAGAAGACTGAAATCTAAGATAGTAATTTTTACACATTCTGTAATTGGGCAAATTTGGACAGGTAAAGTATATTTATTCTTAACTTTAATTGGAATAGTTTGGATCTTCCTGAAAGATCCTGGAGATTGTTTATTTGACAACCACTGTACAGTCATCCTTGCAGTGAATTAAATTAGTTACTATTTCACTTGCAGCAGTCAGTACGAGGGCTAAATCAGAATGTACACAGTATCGAAATGTATATGTACACATGATTAAAAGCTTACAAATCTCTTCTGTGAATACAAAGCCAAGCGTTTGTGTTTTGCTCTCTCATTTAAAGACATCTAACCACTCCCTGGCAGTCATATAGTGGCTTTCCCTTCACTTTTCGCTTGCCTCATTGGTACTCACACATACACCTACTTCCCCCACCATCTGTTGGAAGGTGTCACCTGTTTTCTTTTACCTCTCCCTCGTCTCTGCCCTTCTTCAGGGTCACGACCCCTCTCCTCACCCTGTCTGCAGTCCTCTCTGCTCCTCAAGGCTCTTTAAAATACTCTTTAGTCAGCACATCTGCTGCTCTTCACCCAATTCCTCTTGAACCCTTCTTATCGCCTGTCTTTTTTTCAGTCCCTTTTCTTCTCTGACTGTCTCTTTTTTGTCTGTCTGGTTTTATTTGATATGCGGTCATGAGGCTCCTCACTGGTGGGAAGATGACTGTTAACAGATAACAGAGTTAATATGCCTTTCATCTGTCCTTACCTGCTTAAATCATTCATCGGCCGTGAACACCTCTTGCATTTTGCCTTTCAAGGCAACCCAACATGAAAGAGCACAACACCAGATATAGCAATACATTTCCTCCGTTAGTCCTGTTATACGGCAGGATTGAATGGCTCCTAAGCCAAAATGTAATTTACAAGTCATTTCCCATTTGACAATATCAAATATAGAATACCAATAACGGAACAATCAGTGAGTAATGATGTTTCTTTATTACCCACAGATTTCCCTTCCACCACAATTTCCTTATCTACAGCATTAACAGTTATGTAAATCAATACTAAACCAGTAGAATTTAATGATCTTCCCATGTTCCTCTATGGGACAGAATGTGTCTTTTGGGGATCCTTTTTGTCAGTGTGTCTATTTGGTGGTCATTGACATTCGTAAAGAAGTATTTATTTGATGATTGCTCACTTAGTTGCATCAGTGCATCATATTTTATGCCATGCATATATAGTTTAATTTAAAAAAGGTATATGTTATTTAGTACTCCTTTTAAAAAATCCTGTCAAGTGCATCCCTGTTCCTGTGAATAAATGTCCAACAGAATGAGTCTTAGAGACTCTTTTCTTTACCCTTGGATATTGTCAGCTATTGTCAGCATTTTAAGTGATGATTTAGCTGATGACTGTGTGTGGAACCATGTGTGTGTTATAAGGGTATGACAGTTTCCGGAGTAGCACTCCCTACAGTTGTATAGGTGGTGTTAAGGTATTATATGGCCACAGCCCTTGTGACTCAGAGGAAATAACTCACGTTCAGGCTTTGTTTGAGTTGGCGTACGACCAGTGTGAGTGGGTTTGGCGCGTGTGTGTAATCAGTTTGTGACGGCCTTTGTTCACCTGAGGGTGCCAAATCGCTGAACAGCTGGGTACCTTTGGCTGTCAGTGTTGCCTGTACAAGCCCCATTTTAGAGTGGCCTTGCAGATTCACACACCTAAGATTAGGAAATGTCCTTGGTTGAAGAATGCCCTGTAGCTGTGAATGTGTTTTGAGATTTGGGCCAAAGGTCAAAAATCCAAAACTCCTATGTGACACAAACAAAATGGATATTTTCTTAATTCTTTCGCAACACAATAAAATCTCCTCCCCACGTCATGGCGTTAGGCCAAATGTGAGCATCAAAAAGCTGAGGCGGGGCGATGTCCGTGCCAGCTGTTAAACTGCAGTACAGTGTTGGATATCCTGTCATTTTAGCCACTTGAGTATTTGTTGCAGTCGTGCTTAGACGCAAATTAAAACTGACAGCCGTCATGAGTGGGGGAAATTGTTGTGTATGGGTAAAATGGCAAGATATTCCATTCAAGAAAATCGTTGCTGAGCACAATAAATGCTCACGTGCTGGAATTGAGTGTCTCAATTCAGTGGCTGAGCTCCTTATCAGAGAAACATTTTAAAATGTACAGTAGGGTTGGTAGCGTGTTTTGGTTCAAGCTCAAAAACCGCTGTAACTGGAGAGGCATTCATAATGTGCTCCTCACTTGTGCCCCATGTGTTGGAGTGAGGCTCAACCCAACAGAGGGATTTCTAAACACACTCAGACACACGTGGCAGACGGTTTCTTGTGTCCTCCGGAGAATCCTCCCCAGCCCTGGTCTGAGCTGTCTACAACCCAGATGTGGCTTGGCTCCAGATGTTCCTGCTAGCATAATTAGCTAATGAACTAATTAACCGTTAGCTTGTTTGTGTGTCCACACATTAAGTGTCAGCTTTTTTGATTCTGCTCGGGCAGACACTCATATTTCCACTCATATCTCCATGGGTCTTTTGAAATTGCAAATGACCTGCAAACAGGGCTTGTGCTGTCACGCAACACACTTGGGATACAAGGTCCAAATTTGCAACAAGGCCATCATTTTAGCCAGTATGAGCACTGGATTATTAATGGACAAGCAACAATATATGGTCAAAGCTAATGCTAAATGCCCTTTTTAGCCTTTCATTAGCACCACATCACATCACACCCCTTTTTTGCAGCAACCTTTGACTGAAAAGCCTGACATGTGACCCATTGCTATTTGTCTCATTATTACTTTCTGCAGTGGCTTTCTTATTACATGTGGTGTGTGTGTGTGTTTCCCCTCAGTCTTGGAGAAGAGTGAGTTCAAAGACGAGTCCCAGTTCTTCCGGTTCTATGCTGACGAGGAAATGGAGGGAACCAGCACCAAGTGCAAGCAGCTCCAGCGCAATGACTTCAAACTCATCGAAAACATCTTGGCCAAGTCCCTAGTGGTGAGCTGGAACACAGGCCCACACAAACGCATGCATTTCCTCATTCTCTCCCAAAAATACATGGTTACAAAGATTGTCACAGTGCCAGACTCACATTGTAATTTTTGTTTCCTTTGGCGAAAAATTTATAGATTCAGTAATGAGGGCAGGGAAAAAATAGTGTCTGCTAACCGGATTAAAGCTCCCAAAACCTTATTGGACAGAGGCAACATTTAGCCTACTAGGTCATCAGCATACATGTCCCCATGGGCTGAATAAAGACGTCTATTGTAATTCATTTTTCTACAGTAAAAGCAACAAAATGGTCTGTCGTTTTGTCATTAGAAATTGGCCATATAGCATATAACCTAAATGGAATATAACTGCTGTATATTTATTTGACACATAAAATATTATAATAACATCCTTTTTTAATAATAGTGTGTGAAGTAGGCACGCTATCTGGCCTTCCACAAGAAGAGGAAAAGGCTCTTTTCCCTCAATTAGCAGAACTAATCCTCCCTCATGGCTATTATTGAAGTGAAGTGCAGGAACTCTTTATTTACCACAGCCATCTCCTCTGATGTAACAGCAGAGATCCCCATCTTATCAGGGCCGTGCAGCAGGAACATGGCCCCAGCAGCTTACCTAATGGAAGCCGGCTAATGATTTTTGTGATGACAGCGTTTAACTAAGCCTCGCCCCACTGGGGAATAGAATATGAGAAGCAAAGAACATTTTTAGAAACAAGACACCTGTCACGCAATGAAAATCACAAATTGCAAATCTTGAAACTACTATAATGTGTGGATAGTTTGTATATAAGACCACTCAGAAAGAGCATTTTTAACATGAAACCTTAGTGATTCCTCACATGGAATTGGGTTATTGCAGCAAATACGAACAAATTACCTTTTACAGCAAGAGCATGCGGTTGATTCTGATTAAGAGTTCGGCATACAAGATGTACACAGTCACAAGATATTCGGTGTTCGACAATTATTTTGCTTACGCATGATGCTAAACCAGTGAAAGACATTTAAGTGTAACAATCAGTCACCAGTGTAAATGTGGGAGTAATTAGGTGATTTTCTCTTTGCTAGATCCACCCTGAGGAAGAAGACTACGGCTTTGAGATTGAGGAGAAAAACAAGGCCATTGTGGTGAAATCTGTCACCAGGGGCTCACATGCTGAGGTAATGGGCAACACACACACACACACACACACACACACACACACACACACACACTGTTTCTTCTTCCTGCCCTAGGGCATCAGTTCCAGTAGGTAATGGCTGTCTACTGTTTGGACGGCTGCTGTCAGTCTGCCTCTGTTCCCTGTGGTAGGACTCTGATTGACTGTAGAGCCATTAAAAATGCGTACTCACATCACCGCCACAAAAAACACACACACACCATTTAGCTCATCCAGAGAAATTTAAAATTCTGATAAGGTTGTGACAAAGCATTTAAAACGTGCATGATTATTGAATTTCTTTCTAATAAATCATGTTGTAGTAGTATTTTATGTTCAGGAGCAACCTGCAAAGATAATATGTTGTCATATTTGTGGCTACTGTGTCAGCAGTTGTTTTACACCTGACAAAACTTAAGTTGAACAGTCACCTTAATGCTAGAACTAATGCAAGACTACATACTTCTGGCAAACTTTCTTGCTACCCACCTTTTCATTTTACCATCATTTCTCTTGTGTCCCTGTGGTTCAAGTTTTCTCATGGCTTTCTGTTATTTTACTCATTGCAGTTTTCCCCCAACATTGCTCTTCTTTTCCGTCACTCTCTGGATAATCTTTCTTTTGCTCTCCTCTGCCTGCTTCCACCACAGTAAACCCTCACTCTTTTCTCCATTTCTCTCACCCCCTCTTACTCTGTTATTCATACCTTCATGTCCCCCAAAATAACAAGATTGCTAGTTGTGACACAGCCTGTGTGCCATCACAGTGAATAAAGCTCAGCTGATTCCCATGGGGCTCTGTAAAGGGCTGAGAGACACAAACTCGCACACACAGAGCTCTTTCACTATATGATACTATTATAGGAAGTCACTTGCAGACCGGCACCCATGCTGTATAATCTCACACACACACACACACACACACATATATATCCACATTCAGATGGCTGTGGCTCCTCCCAGTCGTTCTTACATCCATCCTGGGCCGTTATCCAGTGTCAGGGCCTGGCTCAGCCAAGCCACCCCACCGGATCTGTGCCCAGGACACTGGACTCACACAGGGAACACACAGAGGCAGCATTATTCTCACAATGTGACTGAAGATGTGCAAGATGACTGCATTTAATGGCGTGCGGCAGGCTGTGGTGCTGTGTCTGTCTTTTGAAAAGGGAATTTAGAAGCTAATATCTGACCGTGCAAAGCTGAGGATGTTTTTTTATGTGCAGTTGTTATTGTACTTCCACATACTTACAAGCGCTGTGACTGATCAGACTGTATTTAATTCAAGGAAAAAGGCAAGATCTAATAACTCAAACCACCACTGGTTGCAGGCAGAAACACGTGGCCACATTAAGAGAAAAATGTAAATAAAGTGCATCTCTGTATTCCCATGTGCATAAATGGAAATTGAAAGTAATTCTTTAATCTGGAAGTGCGTGCAGATCAGGCTACGATCAGGCTACGGGCAGGAGACTCAGGTGTCAATATCACGCAGCTTAATCATGTCTAGTTGCCAATCTTGATATGCACTCCCTCCATAAAAAGTCTATTCATATGTTGGAAAATACATGACAAGACTGAACATGCTGGGAAGATTTCAAGCAGTACACACGGTTATGTTTTGGTTTGGGGGTTTTTCCATGCTCCTTGGAAGCACATATACTGAACAGGGACCTGATTCTTTGTACTACACACTAGTCAATAAGGTAAAAACCTGAATCATACTTCATTTGAGCCTTAAGCTGCACACAGTTTAGGTCTCACTGTGATACTAGGGAGGAAATTCATGAATTGAAACTGGTAAATGGGGGCTTTAGACGGAGCAGAAACAAACTACAACCTAAAAATAACAGCATTTTGTCTCTTGTCTGTCTGTCCATCCAGATGGCTGGCCTGCAGGTGGGCAGGAAGATCTACACCATCAACGAGGACCTGCTGTTCCTCAGGCCCTTCTCAGAGGTGGAAGCCATGATCAGCCAGGCCTTCTACATACGACGCTCCCTGCGGCTGCTGGTTGCCACCAAGGCCAAAGAGTGAGGGGGGGACACGCACACCACTCAAACACACGTTTACACACACATTGGGCACGCTGGTCTGACTGGTCTTTTCTCATCCAGGATTGTGAAGATCCCGGACAACCCAGATAGCCTCTCCTTTAGACTCTGTGGCTCTGCCCCTCCTCATGTCCACGCTGTCAGGAAAGGTGAGTGACTGATTTGATTGACCCCTGGAGACACTAACGGGGAGAATACCTAGCAAGATAAAGACTTACTGCTTAAGTTTTAATAATAATAAAGCCAATGAGAAAAGAGTTTCCTTTCCCTAACCATAACTATTAATTAGCTGTGGTCCTTGATTACTAAGCTCAAATAGTGAGAGAGGTGACAAATTGTTGAAGAGTTAAACATTAGACATGATCAGTCACAAAAAAGGATATAGTATAGAGTTTTAAAGGTAAAAGCATACCATGAGTTTGTATGTGTATAGAAAAGTGATCTGCTGAGTGGTTTAACAGTTCTCAGCTCCCAGGGAGATGTAACTAAATTAATATTTTTTGAATTCAATTACAAGTGACATATATTTAGCTTATGACTCCAACACTGTAGATCTGTGAACAGATTTGTAAGAATTTGAGCTTGTTATTGCAGAATTGGTGCTGGCAAATGCTTTAAAAGTGTTTACGGTGTCAGAAAGACAAATAATTCTGGGGGAATTCAAGGGAAAATGAGGTAACTCTAGCCTCTAACCATCTGTTACATTCTGCTTTTAGTGAGCCTCTATTAGGTTTTTATGGCCACCTGTCAGCCAGACAGCCCGTGGTCAGGGTTCAAACCCCTAATAGACCAAACTCTACTTTTAAAACGCATACACGTGTTCGCACACACACACACACACACACACACACACACACAATGCTCTGTGATCAGTGTTATAGGTAACCAAAAAGACACCTACACCTTTGTTCCACCTTCTCATTCCTCCTGCTCTCTCCTTACGAACTCCTACAACCTCCAGATGTTTGTACTGCCTAGACTGAAAATTAGAGCTTGAATGAGGGATCACTCCTAATGTGTAATCCAGACAGGAATAGGAGAGGACACACAAAAACAGCAAGGAGAGGAGCAACCAAGAAATGCGATTTTACTGATTTTACTTTTCTTTATTATGGTAGGGGGACTCCGCTTTCTCTCCCTCTCAGTTCTTATCATTTCTCTCCTTTCCTCTCCCTCTCCACATTCCTTTTCCTTTTCTCTCATTCCTATCAGTCCTATCTGTCTTGTATCACTTCTGCCTGTGAAGAGCAGTTTTTTTTTTCCATCTGATATTCAGAGTCTCCAGTAGTTTTTTTTTTTTTTTCTTTTCCTAAATCAGTCCCCCTGTGTGCCATCCATTCATGGGTCAAGTAGCCCCATGCTGGCACCCTGGGTAGAAGTGATGCCAGCAATGGTATTTTTAGAGCGGAGAGAAAGATGATGGAGGTGTTGATTGGACTTCCAGGCTGTAAAGCCATTAGTAGCTTGGGACGGCGTGTTATGGCAGTGAACAGAGTAATTTTCTATTTTCCTGGAGGAACAAAAGGGGCACGGTTATGTTACAGGTATGGGAACTGAATCTAAAGCGAGATTTTAAAAGAAATCCGTAGAAAATGAACTCATGCACTTTGATATATATACATTGTGGAGAAGATTTGTTCCTAGCTGTCGGAGACGCATGTACTGCACTTTTAACGCCTCCAATGTGTTCCATATTGTTCCACTGTAATAATACCACGCTGTGATCTTTGACCTCTGATCCTGTGTCGATGCACTGCAGGCTGGGACGCAGTTGCGGCGGGTCTTCAGCCCGGCCAGGTCATCCTGAAGGTCAACGGCAACAACGTCAACCACAGTGACTACCAAGAGGTCCTGGAGCACTTCACTGCGCAGCACACACACCAGGAGCCTCCACAATTGGTGAGGGGACAACTGAAAACAAGCAATAATAAACAATCTTTTCTTTATTAGAGCAGGTTTGTAGTGTATTTAGTGAGAGTATTTTCAAAGAAATACAAACTGTGCACTTTATTTATACTGCAAACTAAGCAATGCCACAAAGTAGCATGATTAGTGTCAGTTGTAGCTTTTATGGTAATTTACCAGATCATTCAACAATGTGGGACAGCTCACTAAATTCACATTTGACAAGCTAACAGACCAGAGAACCTCAGTGACCCAGACATTCCTGCTCTGAGACGGTACATAAAACAGCATTAGCATTAGTCAGAGCTCGAATTAGTTACAGCAACTGTGTTTGAAAAGAAAAAAAAATGTATTAAAAACTTCAAGGATTTCACTTACCTCGCAACACACTTGCTCTTTATAAAATGTCATCTCATTATGATACCAAAATTGGCAGCTTTCATCAGAGTTCTTGGCTTCAACAGTGGGTGGCCTGCCTAGTGATCACAAACATAAATTACTGGCTGTCGCTTTGTCACTGCAGGCCACTTGTAGTGAGAGTTGAACATTTTTTTTTCAGCTCAAGATACAACCCTCCCCAGAGTGAAAAAGTAGCTCAAGGCAACAAAAAAAAACCATCTTGCCTCTTTCCACTGAATTTTCATCTATTCCTGTTGCCAAGAATGTTTGGCTTGAATTCTGTTTTAAGTTCTATTTAATTCTGTTTGAGTCATAACTGGATCCTATTATTTACACTCTATTCTACATAGACACCGTTCAAACTGCATAACCCATGTCTTGTTTGGATTTTCCTGCAGCAGCAATCTATGGCTCGAGACAGTATTTTTGCAGTCAGAGTAGGATGTCCTCCTACCTCTATAAAGCACATTGTTTTGTTTTATTTAGCCTGGCCTACTCTTCTGGCAAATCCCCTTGAAAATGCTCAGCTGAGCAGCCATATTTGGGACTTGTTCCACTAAATGTTTGCTGGTTAATTTAAGATCAGCATAAATTACTAGGATGTTGTTGATGTGGCTAACTGCAGTCGGTCCTGATTGCCTTGTCAGGTGAAAAGTGTCCATGTCCACAGGGCATGCAGAAATACCTCAGATTCTTTCCTTCACATTCTGTGTATAAAGTGCACCCACATCTACAGCTTTGTTTAAAACAAAGCACATACTTCAACAATGCCAAATCTAACAATTTCCTCATTCTTCCTCTCCCACTTTCTCTCACCTATATCTCTTACTGTATTTCTTTTTATGCTCACTTCTTCCTTCGCTCAGTCAAATTTTTATTCCACTGAGGCGCCCCTTGTAGCTCACTGGGTAGCTGGTTGCTGCATGTCAGCCCCTCACTCTCTTTACCACATTTCCTGTCTCTCTTCAGCTGTTCCTGTCAAATAAAGGCAAAAAAGTCCAAAAAAATTATCTTTACAAAAACCTCTATCTCATCTGTTTCACCCAGTGTCAGTGGGTGTATCGTGCATTTGACGATGTGGAAGAGCTACAAAGAGGAAGAGGTGCAGGTGAAAAGGAGGAGAGCCCTTTCAGGCCATATCCAGTGGAGAATGGCTCTGACCACGAGGAGGAGAACGGCACCAGTGGAAAAGGTGAAACATAATGTTACATCCTCTGAAATTGTCTTTTTTGTGCTTGAATTTAAATTTCTATTTAATTAAGCATTTTGGATTAAGAGTTTTAAGGAGTCAATGCTGAACCATTCAAGAGAGTATCACAATTATATTAATTGTGGGTTTTGTTTTTTTAAGAGCAGTGAGTTTCATTTAGGGCCCATCAGTCAGCAAAACATATTGGAACAGGATTAGTGTTACTTGGGAGTATCCTTTAATATAAACTGTAGCTGCTTTGTACGTCTGTGTAGATTGATTGTAGGCTTTATGTCGCTGTCATGTTCCACCTAAATGGGTATTTTCAGATGACCTCTGAATTGGGTCATAGTCACTGTCAGTAAAACGTGGCTTCAGCAGTGGGTAATTTTGCCCTGGATATGGAAAACCAGTTTGAAAATTACACATGCACACTATATACAGGCATTAGTTACAGTCGTAGTCATCTAGGAACACTCACTGTCAGTGCATAAACAATAGTTTACAGTGCTGGCAGGGTAAGTACACTTGACATATGTGCAGTACACTGTGTACTTTTACACGTGTCATTTACCAAATGGATTTTTAATGTTATTAGTTGTCCTATTTAAAGCTTAGGATGTTGTGTTTCTTTGCATCTTAGACATGTCAATAACGTTTTAGGCCAGAACCTTTTGAGTTTTTCTCTGAATTTACAAAGCTAAACTAAAGGTTTTTAGATGGCATATATCAAACACATTCTTCATTTTGTATATATATATACTTAACTTAAATAAATAAAATGACTTCTGAACGCATGCAAAGTTTATATACTGACAAGTGACAATTGTGCTCCACAGACTACCGGCTGGGCAGACTCACCCTCTCCAATGAGCTGCCTCTGGTCAGTATGACTGTAGATAACATCCATCTGGAGCACGGCGTTGTGTATGAATACGTCAGCACTGCCGGCATCAAGAGCCACGTCCTGGAAAAGATGGTGGAGCCCAAAGGCTGCTTCAGCCTCACTGCTAAGGTAAAAATTGAAGAATGAGGTGAAGTTTGATCATTTAAAGCTAATGAGTAAGATGAAAATCTGATGCTGAGGTGAGAGTGCACCACAGGGTTATAGGTCATACTTTCAATAGTTTGTAGCTAAGTGTTGTACAATTCCACTTTTAATTTGTATAACAGTTGTTAACATGACTCACATGTTCTCAGCCTCCAAAATATCGCATCTCATGTATCGCAGAAGATCAGAACTTGGTCGTTCAGTTTGTGGGTCACTGATATTTGTTCAACTTGTACTATTATGACAAAAGGGTTTTTTGGTCTAACTGATGTGTTAGTATTGGAAAGCTGAATGTTTGGCTAGATGAAAAACACACTTGCTGCTCCTCGGAATTATATTTTTACTCTGCTTTATAATCAACTAAATCAAGTTACTAAACTTTCATTGTAGGAGTGATCCATCCTTACTAATGTTTCTTGTCTCTATAGATCCTGGAGGCATTTTCTGGTGCTGACAGCCTCTTTGTTCGTAACTGCAGCCAGCTCATTTCCCAGAGCGACCGAGTAGTTTCCATGCCTCAGTTCGAGTTCAGACAAATCTGTGACACCAAGCTGGAGAGTATCCGACGGCGTATCAGCAGCTATCAGCAGGTACTAAGACACTTTTCTACACTCTCTTGAACACAGAAATCAGATCCATGTAAATTGTTACACACAGGAATGTCCCCTACTCATTTATAGTAACATAAAAACACAATGTGAAAATTCTTTATTCATGTATGACTGAATAACACCGATATACAAGTCAGGTAAAATCATCATTCATACCAGTATTCTCAAATTTATTCCAAAAAAGATGTATTGTCTCATCTTTTCAATATATGTCTTCCTGTCTCTTATTTTCCAGATGCATTGAACCACTCACAGCCATGCTTTTTAATGCTTTTAGTAAGGCTGAGAGAGGCTTTTTGGTGGGATGTGATAATCGATCGAACACTGCCTTTCTTGTGTTATTGTGTGTCTATTAACCACACTCATAAATACTATCAAATATACCACCTCGTGGGGAAATACAGCTCATCAATATACACTTGTAAAACATGACACCTAGTAAGGAATTTGATTAGTATAGTTAGACACAAGCTCTTGTCTTGTTTGTTTTTTTCATAATTCAAGACCGCAAGAACTCTGTTCAGCTAATGGGAAATCAGTAATAAACTTGAAAAAGATTACATTACATTATTAATCTTCGTTTTGTCTGTCATTATGCATTGTATTTTCGTGTCGTATTTTCTGCTACAGTGACCATATTTTGCCTTGGTGTTGACACGCTACAAATATTAGAGCTGTCTGTCATGCAGCTTGTGAATTCACCAAACTATGTCTCTGTCCTGCTACCCCATCATTTCCCCCCCTTTTTAACCCAGTTTGCCCTGGAGCTGAGGAACAAGGCATGGCCCTCCTTCAGGCAGGCCGGCGTTCGCCCTCACCCACTGGGCTGCATGGACTTTGTTCCCACCAACTGCCACGTTAACATCATGCAGGTCTCCTATCCCAAGAGTGTTACCTCTGCTGGCAGGACTTTCAGCATCCGCTTTGGGCGCAAGAACTCCCTGTATGGTCTGGATCCTGACCAAGGTAGAGGGGACACACATACACACACCTCTATCCAATAAGATTTGAACATTAGTACAATCTCTGTCACATATTCACTACTTAAATTAAGCTTCACTGAGATCCATTCCCTTCATGATAATACAGCTTAACCCACTTAACACCAGCTCGATGATCATTTTGACTAATTGCCCTCCCTGACCATTTAAATTCAGCAGCACAGAGAGGGAAATGTCAACACCAGCCTCCCACAGTAGCCATAAGTTCTCAAAAAAGATTCCCAGAGTAAATTATAGGATCGGTTTGCCATTAAGACTCCATCAACCCCAGGCCATACTCATGTTATTGACATGAGAAGTGCATGAATGATGTCAGCAAAGATGGTGCCTCAAGGCAGCATAGGAATGTGTGCCATTCACACAATGCTGCTGCAGAGGTCAAAGGGGAGAGAAAAAGAGAGTGAGAGATTGAGTGGAAATGGAATGCTGTCGCTGAGGAATCGTTTCAATTAGAGGGCAAAATATTAAGAAATCCTGTAACCATAGATACAGAAAGAAGTACCCTGTCTTCTGTCTATATGGCCGACCTAATTATGATGCAGCTTGATATTAATTAAGAGTCTTTAGGCTTGGCTGCTGAACCTCCTCTACTCTCAGCAAAGATGAAAATGCAATACAGCTGTCTAGACAGCAGACAGTTAGCATTGCTTGCATTGTTCCAGGGTCCCTCGTCCTCATCTTTTCTCTCGGCTCCAGCTGCAAGTCCGACATCTGCCTAGCAGTTGTGCTGACAAGATGTTGACCTCTGGTGCATTTCAGTGTGTGTTCTGCTGGCTTAACCAGCCAACAGCCATGGAGATGATGTTTTGTCAGTGACAGATGCCTTTAATGTTGAAATCAGAAACGGAATGAAATTACGAAGGCTGATAACCTGAGGTGATACAAAATGTGTACCTGTGTTTTAAAGGTATGTGTGGAATGTACATGAAATGTTTCGCTGTATACTAATAGTATCCATTCTGGGTTCTTTGCAAGAACAATTGTCTCAGCTTAGTTTGGCATTCAACCCAAGTAAACAGTTTTGCATCCTGCTCCCGCTGTGCATATCAGTTGTATAAGTGCCCTTTAATAAGTTGTTTTTCATCAAGTCTAAATGGAGAACAGACAAGAGTGTTACTTCATAGGGTTTTGAACATCTGGGGTAGATACATTTGTGAGAGTGAAGTCTGTTTCATTCACCCACTGAAAACTTGTTTATTCTCACTGCTTGTCCTCTCCTGTAGCACAACTGAACCCCATGTCCCACACCCAGCACTGTGTGACCAGCATGGGAGCTCCTTCTTGGAACTGCTCTGGCCTGGAAGGGGACGAGGGCAACAGCAGTGGGGAGGTGACCATGGATGGAGGCGAGAGGTTGACGGACAGTCGGCAGGGTGGCCATGGGGAAGGCGGGTTGAGCTTCCTGCTCAAACAGGAAGACACAGAGACTCAGGATGCCTACATTTATTTGTACAGCCGCCTGGACGTTACTGTGAGGGAGATGAGGCAGTATGTCGCTCAGATAGATGTGTAAGTGTTAGTAAGTTTTGATCCTCAGTTTATATAAATATGTTTCATCATTTTAATGGTATTTCTTTGTGGTTATTCCATAGAAATCTCTTATCTCTACCTCCATGACAAGTGTCATCGATTAAAGAAAAGTGTTTACGCATGTCCATTCAGAAAATATTTTCCGCTCTAACCTGGAACTGTTATCAAATATTGATTTTCTGCTGGTGTTTGTATGGGAGAAGACTACTTTCGTAGCCTTCACAGTGACATTTAGAGTCCCCTAAATAAAAAGCTAGGGTCTGTTATCCCCACGCCAGCCTCCCGAGGCTTTTCATCAGCCTCTCTGTGTCTGCCTTTGCCTTGTTTAAGTCTGAGGATTTACAAAAGGAACATTCTTCAGGCCCCAAATATTTATGGGCCGGGCCCAGTACAGGAACAGAGGCCAGGATCACATCAAGAGAAAGAGACACATATTGTGTGTCTGTGCCGAGGAAGGGGTTGGATGAATAGATGTGAATGTTTGATTATTTGAAGGATTTAATTCCAAAATACTTCATTAACACAAAAATACATTGTACTAAATGCAAACAGTTGTCGTAATTAACGCTTAGCAGCATAAGCCGTGTTTTGTTAAGTGTGTTTTCAAATCTTTTTCCTTTAGCCTCTTGTCGTCTATCACCGAGCCCACGCAACTCCAAGGGGAGGTTGGGGAGCCTCCAGTTTATGAGCCGGGTCAGCCACCCTCTCTGGCCCCCTCTGAGGATGGCTGCGACCAGGAGAAGGTGGAGCAAGGCGGCATTAAAAAGGTCTGCTTCAAGGTGAATGAGGAAGACCAGGAAGACTCAGGTCATGACACAATGAGCTACAGGGACTCCTACAGGTAATGGTTAAAGGCTGGGTCACAAATAAATCAAACAGTCTTTCTGAAACTGCTCAAGTAGATATTAGAATGTAACCTGCTCCTCAGTTCTCAAAGAATTGTTAAAATTTGGTTATCTCCAAACTGAGACCATAGTAGCTTAAATCTTCTGATTTTTGAATCCATTCTAATTTAATAATTTTGAATCATATTGTCATTCTTTTTTTGTCAGTAAGCTGCTTGGTATAATGCAAAATGTATTGTTTGTTTGGGGAAAAAAAATCTATATTTACCTGGTATAGCAGCATCTTTATAAAACACAAGAAAGGAGACATGGCCAGGTATGGGGACAAGGGGATACCCTTGTACCTGGATTTCTAACTATGTACTATAAAGCATAAACAACTATCAAAGTACTTTACTCTACAAACTTCATAATGCTGCTTATTTCCCCCCCTTTGGAGGCTAAAATTCATTCCAGATGTTGGCATTTTAACTGAGATCGAGGGCTAAAAATGACTTCAAAATGTTTTGGTCAGCTCTGGTTATGTCATTTGCTTGTTGTGAGTTCATTCAGTGTCTCTGTGTGTGTGTGTTTGTGTGCACGGTACACTGGGCTGTGCTCCACTGGGCCCCACCCTCCACCACCCACTAAGATGTAGTTATTGGTTGTTGGTGTGGTGGGCTGGTGTATAATAGAGCCAAATGTTTGGGGTGCGGCCTCCTCACACACTCTGTCATTAAGGCCCGGGCACGCCATGTGAAACGCGACTACCTCATCGCAATAAAATGTAAAGGAAAATGCAGACTGTTTTGTGTAGTGCACTCACACAGTCATACACATCATGAGTTGTTTTAGTAAAAAATAAAACAAAATACTAGCAGTATAATGCTGCACTTCAAGGTGAGAAGAGTGTGAAGAAATTACAGTTCATTTAGTTTATTCTAAACTCTGGTACATTGTGTCTGTCATAAATCTTTGGCTCTCTAGTGTGCACCCTGCATTTAGATATATGTGGAGTGTGTCCAGATCCGGCTGAGACCGATTACAGTTCACTCTTGGCATCAGAATACATCTCAAGTGACAACCTGTGAATTATCTTCCTTCGTCGCTTAACATATCAAATAGTCCCATTCATCCTTCTGTTTGCTTAAACGAGAACTTACTAAAAAATCAATCCAGACTGTCAATTTTCCAATTTGTTTCCAGTTATTTAACATTTAAATTTGTATGTTTTTCGGGGATGTTGCTGAAGCTGTCGCACCAACGTCTGATTTTGTTGAACCATTTTAATAGCGGAGTAGCTCCTCAGTTTTCACTGTGCATTGCATTCTGGGACAACATGTCCATTAATGGCACACTCAAAATTCAAGTGGTTTTAGACTACAAGCTGGCATTTTTAGTATCCTTAATCCAGTGTAATTACTATATATAGACAGTATGCAAATGGGACATGGCTACATTTTAAGAAGCAACCTCAGAGGAGGCTATTAATGAGTTTTCACTGGGATTCCAATGTGTGCATTCTCTTATGTATTTAGGGCTGTGAATACATCACCCAGTGTAAACACATATTTGAATGTAAGTGTGAACAGGACCTGTGTGTGTGTGTGTGTGTGTGTGTGTATGGTTTGGGTTTAGGCCAGATCTGCTACTACAAGCCAGATAATTGTCACAGTGGCGCTCACACTTTTGGCAGGAGGCGTGTGGCTAAACTTGGAATTCACCTTGTGTTGTGTGTGAGTGTGTATGTTTCTGAAATCAGCTGGAAAACACAACTCCCCATGCGGACACAGATAGCCAGAAGGGGAATAATACAGGACACATAGGGAGAGATGGAATTGTGTGTTTATTAGGCAGCAAATAAAGAGAAAAGCAATGGTAGGCCTGAAGTATAATTAGAGCAAGTGGATGAAGGAAAAGTATACAAAGACAAAAAACTTCTACCAAATGTAGTAGTGCATACACACATATTAGTATGAGTGTAACATGGTGCGTTTGATTGCGTGTGTGAATAGTAGCCAGCGGAGAATTCAAGCCAAACCCACTTAAAGATGGTTATTAACTCTATCTCCCAATAATTGTAGCAGCTCAGATTTAGCCAATTCCCCCCCCCCTGCTGCCACCACAAAAACACAATCACACACACTAGGGGCCACAGAGTAACCCAGCAGGTGATATCCACCCCCTGCTCCCCCAATGTCGGGTAATAGTACAGGAAGACAAAGCCAGTGTTGTCGTTTTGTAGCTCCTCATTGCTCATAGGTCATTTGTCATGGTAATTCAGCTTGTGAATCATTCAGGGCTCCTCTGAGGGGATTGCAAGTGCGCTCACTTGAAGCGATGTATAATTTTGAGCCACATGCTCCCAGTAATCCTGTTAAATCACGTAGACGTAGGACTATAAATACAAGACTGTCATTTGACAGAACGGTCTCAGACAGGTTCAGGAATATGCTGACAACTAAGCTACAACACACTGGCAACACTGAAAAGAACCGGTGTATGGAAAAGTGTTTTGTGTAAATGGGTGCGCTCCATTTCAGTGTTTAAGTGTAATGTTACAGTTTACTGAATTCTTCCCTGCGTAAGCTAGCGGTGGTTGTTGCTGTGAGAAACATTTAATTGCCTTTGGTCTCACATACAGTAAATTAGAAAAGGCATTTACAATCAGAAGGATTATTTGGCAGCATAATTACAAGACACAGCTGTCCAAATCCTCTCTGTGGTTTCAGAAGGGAATGAACCCTTTGCATTTTAACTGTGTGCATTTGTGTGTATGTGCATTATTACAGTGAATGCAACAGCAACAGAGATTCAGTCCTGTCCTACACCAGTGTGCGAAGCAACAGCTCTTACCTGGGGAGTGACGAGATGGGATCAGGTAAAGGAAATGTAGCTTCTTGTTTTTTCTATCTGTAAATGTAATTTTTTTTTATGCAGAGCTGTTTTCTCACTAGAATATCTATCAATACATCTACAGTTACACATTTTCTATTATTTTGTACTCCAGCACATTGGATTTCAATGTTGAGTAAAGAGCCAATGTGAGAAAAAGTTGTAAAGTGAATTCAACATAAGCTAGGCTGAAGCAAATACATCCTTCCTAAGTGTCAAACAAAGACAAGAAATAATGGATGTTCGCATTATAATTGATGAGTAGTTGCCAAATTGTGATAATGTTGATCATATGTCATGTTTTCAGAATGCCAAAACAGAGAAATACTGTAGATATTTCTTAGAGGTGACTGTGGTCAGATATTTTAGGCACATTTCATAACCCTTGCAGCCACATTTTTGTGTTGTGAGCCAAGTATGTGTCCACTGGTGTTTATCACTTTGTTTTTATCAGCATTAAGTCTTAGACAGCCCGCAATGAGACATTCTATTGAAATGATTTCTTGGCCTTCATCTTCTCTAATTTGATGCATCAGAATTGACATAAAAACAGATGGCAAGAAACGTGTGCAGATGGTCACATAAAAATGAACGTTTTTTTTGGTTGCTAGGGGATGAGCTGCCGTGTGACATGAGGATTCCTTCGGACAAACAGGACAAGCTGCATGGCTGCCTTGAGCACCTTTTCAACCAGGTTAGTCCTGGGGTTTAGTTCAGAGGAGTTAGTAAATTTGTTCTAGGAATCTTTGTGTGGTAGAACCCAACTGCTTCCCCAAACCTCAGTCTAATCATAATTTGAACAAAACATTACAGTAATCGTTCTTCCAAAGCCACTCCTTGGAAGTAGTGAGGACTACCTGAGATTACCTGTCTTTAAAGTCAGCCATAAGATTTAAAACTGAAATATAGAGAAACATGAACAAGCACAAATGTCAGCGTTAAATCCCCTACATCCCCACCAACCATTTTGGAACAGATGATTGTGATAGTAATCAGTCAACATCTGGGCTCCGTTACCTTGTGGAGCTCTTTGGTCAGGATTCTGCTTTTCTCTCATATCTTTCACTTGATCTCCTTTCTTTCTCCCCTTATGCCACTCTTTCTTTATTTCTTCCACACAGATTTGCACTGATACATGGACTAAGTTAAAGACATCATCCATCTTTTCATCTCTCTTTACCAGCATTTGATGTCCTTTGACTCCCCCGTGGTGTGCACTCACTTTTGCTGCTATAGTTCTTTCCACATTTAAACAGCAGCTCAGGGGTCCTGCAAACACAAGTCCGAAGCTATCGCAGAGTTGTCAGCATGTGTGTATGTTTGAATTACACTGAAAGGAAGGTGGTAGTTGGAAGAATACAAGAAGAAAGATGTGTAGAATGTGAAGGACAGAGGAAGCCTGATTGATTACCTTACAGTCTTTCAGTGTGTGTGTGTGGGTGTTCTTTTTATTCTAAACGCAGGTTGACTCCATCAACAGCCTACTCAAAGGACCTGTCATGGCCAAGGCCTGTGAGGAAACCAAGCACTTTTACTCTGACCACAGCCAACCAGGTTCATATTTCTATCTATCTGTGCATGTGTGTGTGTGTGTGTGTGTGTGGTTCTGTGTTTACTGGTTGAAAGGTGAGTGGCTGTGTCATTATGCTACTGTTAATACAACAGATACACACACTCACACTTTTCCTGGGTTGTATGTGAACAGAGTTCTGCCAAACGGAAGACTGGACAGTTCGTTGTCGTTACATTATCCACAAGAACATCCAGGAGGACCCTTGGAACCTGCCCAACTCTATCAAAACCCTGGTGGAGAGCCTGCAGAGATTTGTGGATGGTGAGTGGAACACAAACACACATGTACATGTGATTGTATACAGCTACAATCAATCATTCCATCTTGTTTTCCTTCTACCTCTACAGATGGAAAGAACCAGCTTCTCCTGGCTCTGCTTAAGTGCACAGGTAGAGTAACATGTCAGTGCTAAATAGAAGCCAGTTCATATTCGGAGCAGTATTGGGTGACGGCGAATATTCAGACTAAATAAAACCCAGTTCTAATTTTACATAAAATTACCAGAAGTTTTCTCAAAAAAGGCTGTGCAATCAGTCAGAGGAATTCAGTCTCAAGCAGCAGGAAAGGCCTTATAACTAGAGTATTTTAAGTGATTCCAACAGTTTAGAGCTCTTTGCAAATGAGATCATAGGAAAATACAGCCAGTATTACAACATCAGGATATCTGCAGGTCCTTAAAACATAACACACACAAACACACCGAACAGCGAGACGAGACAGCACATACCATATTAGATAGTAAAGTAGACAGAAAGGTGAAAATAATGGTGACAGTAGTAGTAATAATAATGATCATATAATGAATAGTAATTACAAACACAGACTCATATTAACCATAAAAAGTTATATTGAATAATCACGTGGAAATAGATCAAACCAAAAATGTCTTAATGTCACTTACTTAATGTCTTAATCACAGCTGCTTAATTACGGAATATAAAGTATTTGTTTAAAATGATTTTGTCCAGTATAATTAATTCTAAAAAGTCTTCAGTATCGTTTCTCATTTTTCAGATCCGACCGTATCCAGGTTGAGGCCAGTTCAGTATGTTTTAACAGGAATGAGTGTTGGTGTCAAAGCACATGACGCTCTAGTCACTTTGAACTGTGCACAGTGGCATATGGTGCTAGTTAATGGGCGCTATCCTCTCAGCAGATCCAGGCTAATGGAATAAAGTTCATGTACACGTGTAATGAGGAAGGTTATGGTGGGAGGATGGGATGCCTTACCCTCTTATGCCCACTGACCTTCGCCATAATCTCCCCCTTTGTACCCCCTGAACTCTCTCCATCACTGTCTGACATCAAAATTTCGCGCTCTCCAACCCCCCAACACCAGACACGTCTCTGCAGCTGCGACGGGATGTGATCTTCTGCCAGGCGGCAACGGGCGCCCTGTGCACACTGGCTGAGCAGCTGTTGGCGGCGTTGCGGTTGCGGTTCAACAACGCCGGAGAGTACCAGGAAGATGGCAAAGAGACCAGCCGCAAATGGCTGGAGCAAATATCGGTCATTGGCGTGCTGCTGCACTTCCAATCCACCCTAGCACCACATCTGGTGAGGACGGATTTTCTGTTTTCATTTGACAAGAAGGGCAAACCAATGGGTTTTGTAATGCAGCCCCACTTTGCAATGAAACCTCCAGCTTTACGGTGAAGGTTTGTTTTTATTTTATAAACTTCTTACCAGATGCAGTTTTAAGCAAAAAATCTAAATGTAGTGGCTGTCCTTTTGTATCCACTTTTGTGATGTGACTTTAAAGTTTTCTAGCCATGCAGCTGTCTTACAACTATCAAAACTCTATTCCTGGTGCGACTTCTGAGGTTTCTTTCTCTCCTCCGGCAGAAAGAGGAGCGGACCATGCTGGAAGACACCAAGTCGGCCCTGCTGGACTTGGACAAAGTCACTGTGTTCTTTAGGCAACTGGAGGATGAGTGTCTAGTCACAAGTAAGAGACTCTATCAACAAAGACTGACTTGGCCCATTCAAACCACACTGCTGCTAATGAGCAGCTGTATGGTTTGACGAACTCTGAATAAAGTTCCATTATGTGGATGTATGGTAGCTATTGAGGGTGAAATAGTCTTTTTGCCGTTGCAGATTTAATTTTCTTTTCAGTGGTGAGCAACTGAATAGGGAGCCAAAACAACACTATAATGGCTCCATAAATCATCTTAAACAAGGGCAGGCCCCTTGTTATCCTTGTATTATAAATAAGATGATCCCTTTCTGACAGGCTATGAGGGGCTTCATTTAAACTTTTAGTGGTGCTCTGATACACATGCAATACTGACCCATATAATGGTGGAAGTACTCATTGATATACACAGTACATTTAAATACTCACACACATAAATATTCTTACATGTATGTGCTGTAGTATTCAGTAAAATGTTATTTATTGCGCTAATTCATAACAGAAGTTGTCTTAATGCACTTTTCATATAGACCATACCATATATTATTATTTGCAGAGACCCAACAATTCCCACCATGAGCAAGCAAAGGGAAAAACTCCCTTTTTAACAGGCAGAAACCTCGAGCAGAACCTAGGCTCTGGGTGGGCCTCGACTGGTTGAGTTGAGTGAGAATTAGTAGAGAAATATTCTTTTGACCATGAAAATGGCAAATTTGATTTTGTGGTTTGCTTCTGTCCTGCCAAAAGTTGGATCATTTATTTTAAAGTAAGCTTTTGTATACAATAGTGTTGTACAGTAGTTTCAACTGAGGACACACTCAGGTTGTTCATAGTAAGACATTGTGAGGATCTTGACATGACTGTGTATATAAAGTTTAAGACCTGGGCATATTTGTGCCTTTTAATAACCTCAGTATCTGCATTCACTGAATGTGCTCCTGGCTACCAGAAGCCTTAAAGCCAGCAGATACAAAGGAGGATTGCATCATGAATCAGTTCTCTTTTCAGAAGCCTCAACATGGCCAGCAGAGATTTCCGCTCAAAGGAAAAGCACAACATGCACTTCCCATTTTAGGAGGCAAAGCTATGGATGAAGCAGGGATTTGCTATTATAGGTTCACGCTCAGCAGCAAAAAGTTTTTAGTGTACACATGCAAATATTGTGCACGAACAAGCAAACCAATGCACATGTTGACTTGGTAATTCATACTGTACTTCTATTTATTACGTACGACAGGCATGTAGAGAGGGAGTGTGTAGTCCCAATCTCCTACACTTTGAAGTTTAATTACAAAAGAAAAATGTTTTTAACCAAACTGCTTTGCTGAATTTGCAGTTTATGCTCAGACTGCTGCAGTGCAGGCAGGTGGTTTGTGGCGGCAGCATCCATTGGACAGTATTGATTTGATAATAGCATCTTCAGCAAGCTATATTGTAGGTAGAGTCATGTAAGCACCAAGGAGCCTGAGGCCCCGGAGTTCAGCCTGAAGCATCTCAGCCAATTCCACAGGGTTATGGCTTGATGGGTTCTCTAGGAAAGAGCACTGATTGTAGAGGTCACTCAGTAAAGGTCATCTTTTCTATTTTCTGAGAACTGCTCATGTGCCACAGTCAGAAAATGTTAGGAGAAATCTACACAAGTCAGCTTCAGACTTAAATTATTACTACCCATGTATTGTTTGTAGAATGTGAAAATGTTACTGCTCGCCATAAAAGTGATACAGTAATGACAAATTCTTTTTAACTACAATTGTTTTAGGTGCAGAAAGATATTTACAGATAGATAGAAATATGAACCTGGTTGGCTGTGGACATTTTTTTCCATTACTGTTCACTGGCAGTGCGAAAGCAAAACTTAAAGCAATGCTTGAGACACAGTGAGTTCTCTGCATTCAGTTCTGGCAGCATAGAGTTTGACATACGACTGGTTTAATGAAATCATGTTTGGAAAAAACACATTTGAAATGATTGAGGATGCTCACTAATGCCGCAGTAAATCTGTCCTGTTACAAATTAACAGTGACAGAGGGTAACACACAGGTATCCTTTTTCTATTTCGCTGGAAAACTTCACTATTAATCCACTATTAATCACTCTATTATTAATGTTGAATTTTCTATATGTGAAATTGTTTGCAAAACCAAACAAATAATTAAAAGTTTTCTCTGTAGAAATATATAACAATAAAATCGTAAGGTACTTCATAACTTCATAGCCCCTTACCATTCTCACATTTTCATTTGTTGAGTGGCTCAGACAGCCCATGAGTATTATAGGACACTCTTGTTAACACCCCCCTGTCTGTGTATTGCAGACACACCAGTGTGTTACCAGGTGGACGGCAGCCGACAGGCCCTGAGGGTCACCCTGTATCTGGACAGCTGTCACTTCAGTGAGCTGCCCAGTCGGCTGCAAAATGGAGGCAGCCTCAAGCTCCACACCGTCCTCTTCACTAAGGGTAAGACTGGGCAGGCTAGGACACAGCTGATTTGGAGATACTGTAAGAACTAGAAGTCCAGGGTGAAGATAAATGGGTATAGCATAACACAACAGTGGCAAGTGGGGCTGGGAGTTGTTCCTTTGAAAAACAGTACCTGTAGAGCGCCAAAGCCATAGTTTTGTACCAAATTTTTGTTTAAGAACTTTAAAAATAATGGTTTAAGTTACACATTATCTGATTTAAAAAAATAAATAAATAAAAATGGAACACTGAGGACATGAAAATCACTTAAATGCATGCACTATACATTGAATTGGATCAATTTAATACACTCTCAATGTGTCAAGCGGTATCTCAGCCTCTCACACACATTTCCTGATAGCTTTATGTGCTTTTATCAAGTTACCGGTAGATCTAAGCCATTTATGGGCCATTTAAAACGCCCCGCCCTTACATTCTCTTTCACTGCCGTGCACCTTTTAGTTCTCCATCAGTGTCAGCTGGCCTAGTATGAATTAATGGCAGTATGCATAAAGCCTGTCTGCCAAATAGGCATTAATTTTTCCATAGACAAGTGCCAATTGGAACACTAACCCCATTGGAAAGCTCATATTGTTCTCATGTACTTGATTCTCATGAACCAAGTGCTACAACACAGCTTCAGAGCCATTCAGCAGTGTAGATCTGTGGACGAACATTGCCACCTACTGAAAAATTGTCTTTATAGCAGCTTGGGGGAAAGTATTGGGGCTCCTTCTGATATTGCGGATGCTGAAATTTGAGTGTGTGTGTGTGTGGTCATGTGTGAGCACCATTATGTCCTCATAAACCAAATAACATCCTCTAAAGTAAGGAGATTTTGGGCAAGCCTCACTTTTTCCAAATATTCTTTTAGAATGAAGGTCAGGATTACGTTCAAAGCTGGTTGGATCGGATGGATTTAGTGTTCAGAGTTAATATGAAAATGATGTTCATGTTAGCGTAAGGGATAGTGATGAGATTCGAAGAGGTTAAAGTTGCAGGGCATGGAAATATGTGCTCATATACATGTGTGCCCATGTGTGCTGATCTAAATACTTCCTTCCTGTTTGATCCAGCACTGGAGCGTCCAGAGGGAGTCTCCCCGCAGGACTACGCAGCCATGGAGGAGTTCCAGCAGCGCACCAATGCTTTCTCACTAGAGAAGGTCAAGGCCTACTACCGCAGACTCAGGTACGCTATGCTACACTGCATCACAGCCTTTACTGGATTACCCACTAGCGCACCTTAAAGGGAGCGTTCACCCAGTGGTGTTGTATAAGCAAGCAGAAACTCCGCTTCGCGGTTTTACTTCTCTTTTAACTATTTTCAAGATGTAGAATTTTTCAAGGTGAGAACGGTGTCATTTCGCTAACAAAGTCCCACATCGACTAACAGGATGGTGTTGGCCACGAGTGGCTCATTTATTAATGCCAAATGGCTCCTTTTTAGATCTGCTGATTCTTAAAAATCAGCATGTGTAGCTTTCACAGGCAGCTTATGTAATATTTTTGCAACATGCTCGACTGATTCATTAAACCGAATTTGTTAAAATACAGTGAATGTTGTTCATTTTTTATAATCTTAGTTTGAAAAATAAACATGATCATCATATTTTTAAGTATAATATGTGCAGGATAAGATGTTTAGTAAAACTAAATGTTTACAATTAAACCTGTATGTAACCCTGTATATTTAAAGAACTGTAAACCTTTCATATAGCATTTTCCATTTATAAAGTCCAGGTTTACAGAGCTGCATCTATGAATGCATGTTTTTAATTAGATTTTATTTTACTTTAATTTGTATTGTTTATTGCCCAGTAACATATTCATGATTCATATTCAGATATGTGCATGCTAATTCCCACGAGATGACTCATGCAACATCAATAAATGATTAAATACGTACTGTCGCAGATGCATATTCTATAAAGTGAAGTACTCTAGATGCTAGATGACTCAGCTCTCACACAGAGTGGAAATCCACAGATTCGTCTTCTCTGACTCAAACAAGATGAGGAGTTTTTAAAAACTGAAATAGATGTGTTTTTGTCCTAACAGGGCTTTCTATTTGGAGAAGTCCAATCTCCCTACAGACTCAAACACCACAGCAATGAAGATAGACCAGGTAAATATTCACATATTTTGCCATTTACTGCTTTTGCTGCAGTCTGTACGATCTTTTATATCCGTATATCCTGTTTTTGTAACATAAGTCAATTTTGTATATAATGTTGTAACTGAATATAAATGCAAGCACAGATACTGGGCCTTGAAGTTAGAGACCTTCAACCAAGCATTTCAAAAGTAAGATGAACTGGTGTCCTGTTCCATCCACTGGAAACCCCCACTAGCTCATCAAGACACCCCTATTAACTCCAACTAACCTCAACACTTCAACATTATAAATAGCTTCCATTTGAACCTCAGCGGTGATTAGATTCTAAAGAAAATTCTAGTGTCCCAAACTGACTGTAGCTTAAATAGATTCCAGTGATTAAAACCGAGTAGAAAATATAGTGGTTTCAATATAGAGCTTTATTATCAGGTTTTCATTGTCTTTCAAAAGAAAGACTGCAAAGAGTTAAACCTCTTTGTGTGATTGTTTTTTTTTTGATGGTTTTCACCCTACTTCTGCTGGTGCACGATCTTAACAAGTCAGTTACTCTACTAAGTCTAGAATTAAGTATTAGAAATATATCAAGTGGTGTGAGATAATTTCACAGGTTTCTACTACAAATCAACCTTTTCAGTATTATCTTATTTTTCTCAAATGTAATTGATATTTTCTGCATTATTCTTGGACTATTCTGCTTCTGTCATTATACTGTCACTTGAGAAAATTACCAGAACTGAAGAACTGATTTTCTATAGGTTTTATAAACTACAAGATTTTAACACTCCATAGTAGTTTAAATGACTTGGTAAGATGGCCACTTCTGTGATATTGCAGTGTATCATCTTGTCAGCAGTCCATTTAACCTCTGACCTTCACTGTCTCCTCCTCATAGCTGCTGCGACCCCTCAACACACTGGACGACCTCTGTCGACTAATGCAGTCCTACGTCAACGTGCGCTCAAGTGCCCAAGGCCACCCGTCGGGTGTCAGTGTGCTGTGTGTGTCCTCTGAGCTGTGTAACCGCCTGGGAGCCTGCCACATCACCATGTGTGGTACAGGCATGCAGAGGTCAGCCTGGCACCACGCTACATTATTATACTGCCTTTGTAGTGCCACTAGACTGTCTAGCTGGAATAAAGATTAATGCAGTGAATGACATGCACCGCTGGACCTCAAAAGGTGCAGCCTTGCCTCACGGTTTGAATTCACTTTTACTTCAAGGTGTCTAGTTGGTGCACATGTGGATAACCCCATTAGTGCGTTTGTTACGGAGGTACACAGAGCGCTCACCGTTTGCCTTTTTGTTCTGTGCAGGTCTACCCTAAATGTGACACTGGAGCAGGCAATGATCTTAGCCAGGAACCACGGTCTCATGCCGCGCTGCATCATGCAGACCATGGATATAATGCGCAAACAGGTAAAACCTCAGGGGAAGCCGATCTTAGACTGAGGTCCCGCAGAGATCCCTCAGGGTGTTGTATGACAATCCACCCAAGAAATAGGACTAGGCAAAATAGTTTAAATCACAAAATAGAAAATGTATACAAAAATCATAAATAAAATCAAGTTTGATATTTGATAAAATGAACTATAGCTTTTTGCTTGGAATTATTTATTTGGGCAACAACATTGTGTTAATGATAATAAATGATCTAACAAGGTATGATCATGTTGTCACATAAAAATTTTACTGAAAGTCGCGGAAAGAAAATTCTTAATCACCCAGCATGATTTAGAGTACATATACAGTAAAAGTAACTATTGTGATCAGAAATTCTCATCTGCAAAATCTTACCACATGGATGCCTTTGGCAAAATCCTATCAAATAATAGTCTGTGCATCACATGAACATACACAGAATCCTTTGTAGGTTTTTGGATACTTATCCCTTCAGGGAAATTAAGCCTGAATGCAATATGGTTATTGTGGAGCTTATAGCATATGTTTTCTCTTCTACTAGGGGGCAAGAGTTGAGCTCTCTGCTAAAAATCTCAAGGTAATGGACCAGATGCCTCCATCATTCCCGAGGTACTGTATAAAACCACTTCCAGGCACCTCTTCCCATGCCATCAGTACATTATTGCATTTATAGTCTTAGTCAAGGTGGATTCCCCTCATTCTCCCCCTCTTTCTCAACAGGCTCTTCAAGCTGTGTTTGCCACCCTCAGATGGAGAGCTCTAAGACTACCGTCACTTCAGAAAAAGGGAGAACGTGGAAGAGGACGATATGATGAGGGATGACAGTAACAAAATAATGCAAGTCTTACCACATTACTTCCAAGAGACACTGCCAATGGAAAGACTCCCGACCCCCACCCCTTCACTGCCCTAGTTACACAGGGATCATTCCACCATGTATACCACTAGAGTCTTCAGTGCAACGCACAGGCTAAGCAAGACCATACAAATGACTAATGTAAATTACCAGGGAGCACCTAGTGTGAGACTGATGCAGCCTGAAGCTCAAGACTATTCACCTACTGTTATACTGGTAAGTCACCCATATAGAAGTATTATTGCTTTGGCTGTCTGTCTACACAAAGCAGTGAAAGGGAGACGCCAGTTTGAGGCCTCGCAAAGACGACACTCACAGCGACAATGCTCCGAACCGAGCTCTTGTTATTAACTGGATTAACCAAACTACCTGTAGCTGACTGTCATCCCAAATGCAGATGTCATCCATTTTGCCTTGGACTGCAACTCCAGAGAGCTGTCTCTTCCACTGTTTGGGGGGCCCCCAGTGCTCATTGTGTGGTACCCAAGGGGAGTAGAATACTTGAATACCTTGGTATTCATATGTGTTTAACTGACTGAATAGATGCAGAAAGTTAAGGAATAGACCGAGAGATGGAAGTAGGGATTGAGGGATAGATGAAAAGATGATTGTGGGGTGGGTGGGGGGCTGTTCTTTCTTAAGCCCGTTGCATGTGGTTACTGTGCAATTACTGTAGGTTTAGTGTGAGTACTGTATTACTGCACTATATGAAGGATAGTTATTTATTGTGTCCGGAAGGAGCATTTTTATCCCTCACTTATACTATATCAGGTATTAAAAAATCTAAAACCATTCCAGCCTGCGTATTGAACAGTATTTAAAGGACCAATGGCATGCCTTTTATTTTTATTTTTTTTTTTTAAAGAAGTAACCGCTTGTGTATTTTATTTATATGTATGGTCTTTTATCACATCAAAAGTGTTACATTGATCTTCAGGGAGCGCAAGGGAAGGAAGATGAACAGAAGCTAGCTAATAAGAATCAGGACAAAGGAAGCTAAAGCAAACTTTACAAGACTGCTTTTCAATAAGCAGGCAAGTCAACCGGTTGGGATATTGAATCATTGTTAAATTATTAATATATTAATTCAAATGTACTAGTTGAAGGGTTGCCTTCTGTTAACTAAGACATTACTTAGATTTTTAAATGGGTTTTTTACATTGTCTTGTGACTATTGTATTTACTGGAGGTATTAAAATAAGCACAATGACTCAAGTTGCAGTGTTAGCAAAAAGTACTGTAAGCAGTTTGTGGATGATGTAACAAAGGGATAATTTCAGGACTGAAACACAGTAATATTATTTTACTGAGGATTTTAATTTCAAGTACATACAAACTGTAACTATGTCCGAGAAAGAGATAGGATGTGTCTTCAAGCAGCAGAGTAATGTTATAAATTAAATTGGGTTATTTTTTATGGAGATAATATAGTATATAAAACATTTTGTATTCATGACTGTGCATTTAAAGGGAAGCCATTTCTCTTCGCTGACTGTAACCTCACTGACAACTTGTTGTTTTTGACTGTTAAAAAGGTTCGACGTGCATTTCACCAATCTGTTGTGACATGCTGCATTCATTAGGCAGATCACTTAGTCCTTTTTATTTATTTAAAAGCAGTATGGTTCCAAATGAGTATGTTGGAATAGTCTCTACACATCCCTCAGCACTAGCATGGCCACTGTAAATCTGCATTCCTCTACGGATATTTGCAATTTTATAATTTCTCTCTTTTTCAAACTTCCACTTAATCTGAGCAGTGTATGTTGTCTGAACTCAGAATGCAGCATATTTACCATAATCTCGTTTTTGGTGTGTGTTACCAGTTTAAATTAGCAATGACTGCAACATGTTGGTATAGCTGGACAAACGAACATGTCACTGATTACAGATATATTTACATTATTCTAATGTTTTGTATATACTTTATTTGCAATTTTATGTTGCTTGAAAATAACTGTACAAAGGATCTTTGTTGAATCTTTCTAAAAGTATCATTGTAAATGCAATCTTAACAGGCTAGTAAATAAAATGTTCACAGTATGATGACGTTATTCACTGAAGCAGCAGTGTTGAAAAGTGGTGGTCCAACTGAGGACATGATTTCCAATATAAAAATGCTAACACACACACACAGTTGAAGTGGTTTCGCTCTTGTCTGGACTATTTCTTTACTACAATCTTTTAATTGTCCTGCTTTGCAATGTGTCCTACCCATGATTATGTTGCCTTTCGTATATTGTATTTGACTGTAGTTTCAATGACTCGAAGGAGGACGCAGAAGATTATTTCATATCTTTTTCTTCCTGCTCACAGCAGGCTGTGACTAAGTGCTACTGGAAGTTAACAAAAGGACCCATGACTGAAGTGGTTTATTTGTTTTTTTCTTTTATTTTTTTTTAGTCCATTTACTCATCGTTTTGCTTTAATAACTCTAATAATTTGATGAAATTGAATTCACTAAGAACATACTGCCATTATGGAGTCCTTATCTTTCACATCAGTTTGTTGCACATTCATCTGCATGGTTTTGCATTTCAATTCAAAGTGATGGCTGAGATGTCCCATTTCTTTGTTTTAGGTCTGCCAAAATCTGTAAGTGTCCGTCAACATGAGCAAGACAAACACTGTACTTGACCTTTGCCATTGTTCAGTCAGAGAATGATGCAAACCTTTAAAAGATAGTTTAAGGCGCCCATTGCCCAGCCTGAAGAAAACTGCACATTTGAATATTGCATGAACATGCATCATCAAATGAAAGCTGCCTTTGCAGCATCTCTCTTGGGCTGGACCTGAGTGGAGAGGATGGAAGGTTATCTTGGGATAGATTGTTGGTTGTTTTTTTTTTAAACATGACACAGTAATGCCCCTCTCATCCTAGTCAACACCTGGTAATTGTTTTGACAGAATGATCCAAATTGACAAACCAGACCACATGTTCTTGCACAGGAAGAAGGCTGGTTGCATGTTGAATCATCTGTGGGCCATGAAATGATTGCGGATAGCCTCTAAATTGCTGATGGCTAACGTGATTAGACTGTTGATTAGAAATCATGTGAATTTCCCTCCTTGCTGTGTGTGTGTGTGCGTGTCAAATGGCCGGAAGGGGCTACAGCAGGAGCATACGCTGAGCAGTTTCGCATGGTTATTGCAATTGGTTTTCTAGGGGGACCGACACCGACTGCATTCACCACCAGCACACACCCCTCAGAACCGGTGATGCATCCCCGCGGCAAGGGCACGGACAAGTCCTCGTCAGAGTCGTCTTGACTTTAGAATGGTGAAGAAATCCCTCAACGGCGGGGTTTACCCAACTCAAGCCGGAGAGAAGAAGCACAAAGTCGGGTTTGTCGGATTGGACCCCGGGGCTCCTGAGTCCAGCAGGGATGGCGCGCTGCTCATTGCGGGTTCGGAAAGCGCCAAGCGGGGCAGCATCCTCTGCAGACCGAGGTCCAGCATCTCCGCGGGGAGACCCAGACCGTCGAAGAAAAATGCCAGCTATCGGAAACTACAGAATTTCCTATACAATGCGCTGGAAAGACCGCGAGGATGGGCGTTCATCTACCACGCTTATGTGTGAGTGATGTTCGGGCTGAAGCCAAGCATGTTGTTTTTCCGTCGTCATCGCTGTTACATGTGTCATGATATCGGGGGTAGCTGTGGTGGCGTTCTTCGGGTTAGGTGTTCAGATGGCGCATTAAAGGGTTAAGCGTTGTCATGCGGCCAAGCTTGATAGCCTGATTATAGGAGGGGTATCACTTCACCTGCATAACTCCTGCTATAACTCTTAATACTGCCAACTGATGCTTATGCCATTCTGACATCCTGGATGATTGGTGTTTAACGGTTTATGATGCTGTAGAACATGTCTACAGTGTGTTCGACATGTGCTCACATTTTACACTCTTGTTTTTTTTAATTTATTTATTTTTTATTGATTAGAGTTCCCATGTGTTGCGGCAGAATTAGGTTTCAGCACCGCGGTATGTGGACAGCTCCGACCCGCCTCAGTACTTTCACTAATTAACGTTGCAGTCCAGCTCTGCACAGTCATGTAGACCATACAGTGTCCCTGTGTGCAGGCCAAGGGAGTGTTCTGAATACTACTGCTAGTAACCAGACAGTCTGTGAGCCTCTTGTAGCTAGAACATGATGCTTTGCTTTGGTTTGCCGTTTGTGTGTTAGGTCTGGGCTAGATACAACCCAAAGAGCTAATGTCAGACTCCAGTGATGCCATTATAAATAATATAGGTCGGTGATCTGTGACCTCTGTTGAGTGGGCAGCATTGAGGCAAGCAACCACCAATGGCCACAATCTTTTGAGGAAACAAAAACATTTACTGTTGCACTTTTAAAGTGGTACTGCAGCAATTTAGCAATGGACTTCCATAATGTTTGGGGGGGGACTACCAAGGTGAGAAATAGTAATTATGGCATGTCAGCCTAAAAAGCTCTGAAGCCTGTGGTTGGTAGTTTACCTTCCAGCTATGCCTGAATCCTTCAGATTCAGTGATACTGCATGCTTGGTAGTGAGGAGTAGAAATGGCCACACCATTAAGGAATTCACTGTGCACAGCATATCTACTCCCCGGAGACGGCTGGATGCTCAGAAGTAAGCCTGTACTTTAATGTGAAACCACACACACACTCACGCCGGCCCTCAGGGCACTTTTGAAATATTAACTGAATACTATAGCAGCCAGCTGAAACTCCTTCATTAGTTTGTTTTTCTTTTTGGGGAGATCTTCATTGAACTTAGGAGATAGTGCTAGCTTAATGGCTCCAGTGTAGGCAGCAGTGATATTTTTTTGTAGGATAATGGAGCATTATACACTAAGCAACCTAGTTAGAACAAGGTCAGTCACGTGTGCTGCCTAAAATCGGAAGCCTCTGGAAAGCACGTTGCAAATTAGAGTACAACTCGACGCTAATACAAAGACGTCTGATTGGAGAAATGGGATAGAACACATGACTTATGATTTATAAAAGTCGCCCTAACACAGCTACAGTTACAGCAACCTACACAGTTCACATTATGCCATCCAGCCTGCAAAAGAACATCTGCATAGAGTAACCACCTCTGCCTCGATTCCATTTGTCTGCTCTATACATTATTCATAGTCACCACACTTCATTTAATTTCCCAACTCTTTTTACTTCCAGCCAGCTGATTTATAAAACCATCATGTGCTGACTTCAGTCAAGTCTTCCTCCATTCTTCAACTTATCTCTGCTCCAAAAGACAGCGTTTGGCAAACAAAATGACACCGCTGCCTTGAACTGACGAAGACAGCACTGCAAAATGTGCTTGTGCTCAGACATTTCTTTTTAGTTGCGTATCCTCCTCAAATGTTTGGCAGGTGTTTTGTTCCTCGGTCTCGTTTGTAAAGCATGTGTGAATGATCAATATGTGGAACATGAGTACTTATATCCAGAGTACTCTCTGTCTTTGCTGCCTCTGGTCTCTCTCGCTCTCGCTCTCGCTCTCTCTATCTAGCTGTCTGAGACCAAGGCCACCCTTCCCCTTGTGGTCCGTCACTGGTGCAACATCAGTTAAAGGGGAGAGACACAGTGATCCACAGTCAAGGACATTCCTGTGTATCTAAATCTTTAGCACCTTGTGAAATGCAGCATACTGTGACTGGGTTTGAACATTTTGAATTCCTAGCAGTGGAAGGAAAAAGTGTGATAAAACCGTCTACAGCAAAGGCTTCTTGCAACAGCCTGCTGCCAGAACAGTAGCAGTGCATCTCTGCTTTTACCAACACAAATTCTGTAAGGAGGGATAAATTGACAGTTTGCAAAAAAGACTTTTAATTTGTCTCAAGCTACAGCGCGGAATCCTATACTTATCTCATCCAAGGAATTAACTGTTCCTACACTAATACAGAGAGCTCTGATATCTTCACTGATTTGGCTACAACAGGAGGCCTCATTGCTGCGTGTCCTCTTGCAGGAAGCACCAGCAGTGTGAGGAAATTGAAAGGCCTCTGCAGCTGTAAGATGACAAAATCCATTCTGCAGTGGAACGGAGGACTACTGAAAAAGATGAAGAGAGAGGAGGGCAAACAAAGAGTTCAATCAGTCAGTCATTTTCTACCGCTTGTTCCCGTTTTGGGGTCGCGGGTGACTGGAGCCTATCCCAGTGGCTTCAGGCCTTAGACAGTGGCCAACTCGTCGCAGGGCTGACACATAGACAGACAACCATTCACGCTCACATTGATCCACTAGGGACAATTTTAGAGTCACCAATTAACCTAATGCATGTCTTTGGATGGTGGGAGGAAACCGGAGAAAACCCACGGTAACACGGGGAGGACATGCAGACTCCACCCAGGGAGGTCGTGGCCTGGTCCGGGATTCGAACCCACGATCTCCTTATTGGTTGGCAGGGGCGCTATCCGCTCTGCCACCGTGCACCCCAGTGATCAATCAGTGAAAACAAAATAAATTCTCTGTGAAACCTTCATAAAGTGATTCAGACAGACAGATTGAGTACATGGTCCAGTTATTCACTATTCTGCTGAGCTGGCCAGCTGAAAACAAACTGGGGAAGAAAGAAGGCGAGGACAGTAGCAGACAGATGCTGTATGCCAAAGCCACTGAGATGTGATTGAGTGGTTGAGGAGGAGTCTGATGTGAGGTGGAAGCAGAACACGAGAGTTTGAATGCCGGGTGCTGTAGCTGGGCTATGGCTACGATAGGACTATTTTGATGAGAAACCCCAGAAAGCTGTTAGGATATTTTTGTATTTTGTCCCTCATGATGTTGACATGAGAACTCCCATACAATGGACCCTCGCTCAATTCAACACATTAAGGGGGTTTTGCTGCTACAGTCTTTCTTGGTTTGATAATGACCAGTTAGCTATGAGCTAATGTTAGCAACCTTTAGATAAATAGCTTATTGCTATGAAACTGACGTTACTGAGTCACTTTGCTGACTCTTCTCTACTTTTACCACTGTTACGCTATGTTTTAGCATTTATCATCATCCCGTTGATGTCTCTTGTGGCCAATGTGCCTGCCATTCAGCAAAAGTTACATATGCTAGCTTCAAGTTTGTTTGTCACTATGTTGTGAATTCAATGATGAGTCATGACAGAGCCTAATTACATGATAAAACTGCTTTTCAAGAACGACACCGTCAATCAAATACTCATAGCACAATGTTTTTCTATACAAAATAATTATTTTAATAAAGCAGCTATAGTAAATATTTCTGGGGGTTTTGGGGTTTTTTTTGTGTGCAAATGGTAAAGCTCAGATAAAGCCACCGCAAGCTACCTACCCAGCTCCAAGCAACAAACAGACAAAGTAAGGGACCAGATGGTGAACATAGTGGAGCATTTAGCAGCCACATTTCAGATAGCCTGTAAAAGGTGATAAAATGTGTAATGTGTTGTGTCCACAGCATGTTTCTGCTGCTCTCCCAAGAAGCCAAAGAAAATCCACCATGGAGGTTTAAAAATGATGATGATCTAAGGATCAAAGTGTCAGATGTGGCATATAGGTCAATTTGTGATTTTGGGCTACACAAACAAAATTGCCTTGACATCTCATGATTGTCACATCTTGGGGGTCACATTTAATATCACACCAAATAAAACTTTCATCTACTTACACTGATTTTGCAGGTAGTAAACTATTAACTATTAGTCTGATACAGAACGATAACTGCTGCTCCTCCAAGCTTGTAATTTTGCCACAATTCGAACCCGTACATCTTATGCACTTGAAAAACACAAACTCAATTTAATATCTTTTAATTGGAACAGATCTGAACTGCCCTCGATTGCATTGTTTATAATATTATTTACTGATCTAGTGTTCATTTGACAGACTAATCCAAAGCTACAAGGAAGATTATTTTGAGTTCAGGCTTGGTATGTATTATTGTTATTTTTTCTTGGTAAATCTCTTCAATTGCAGAAGACTCTTTATTTTGCACATGAAATTTACAAGAACTGATTTATTTTTCCTAAACAGGAAAACTCCTTCAGTGTTTCCCAGTAATGGCTGCTGTGAATGTTGCTGCTGTGAATGTTGCATGCATTGCAAGGTACCGCTTTGGTTCATAAAGAACACAGTGTCAGCAAGTAGGTACACTGGCAGGGTCACTTGTGTATGTATTCACACAAGATGAGTGCCCAAGAAAGACCTCATCACCCTCAAACATCCCCTGAGGAACCCACAGAGTAAACGCCGCAGTGCTGGCATATGGTCTTCACAGGCACTATTTCCTTAGTGAAAAATCCTCTCTTCCTTATTTGCTCTCCTCGAGTTCGTCGCAGTCTAAATTTAGCGTGATGACTATGTCTGGGTAGGCAATGTTGTGCTGAGCGGGGCAAATCAATGTTTCTTTATCTGCAGCTCATGATTAAATGCAGGCTATTCTTCTTCCAGCTATAGTCCCCTCAACTTGATTGACCAATAGTCATGTACTGATGTCTTCTGGAGCTCTCTGGCAACAAGTGGATGTGTGTGTGTTGCTGCCCGTGGCTGTTTGTGGACTACAAGAGTGAATGTGATTTTCATTCTAAGTGGGTTTTTATTGGGGACAGAGGTGGCAATCCAGATGAGATGGCATAAAAATAGAGCTCTATGTTCGTGTATTCGTGTTCATGGTGCATGTGCATGAATCTTACTTAGTTGAAACATCCATCTAACTGATACAGAATCAGAAAGATGTGATCCTACTATTTTTGGGCCAACAGGTTGAAAACTATTTAATAATAATTATTTACCCTACCGGAAATTTTACAGCATTAATTGATTATGGGTGCCTTTCTTTAAGATATGAATTGAAATGTTGCACAAGTAATGAAAGGAATAGTTCAACATTTTGGGATATACTCTTATTTGCTTTCTTACATAGAGTTAGATGAGAAGATTGATAGCACTCTCATGCTAAATATGAAGTTACAGCCAGGAGATGGTTAGCTTGTTAGCAATGATGCTGGAAACACAGCTTGCCTGGCTCTGTTCAGGGTACAATACTCACTTACCAACAACTCCAAAACTTACTGAAAAAATTATATATTGTTTGTTTAATCCATACAAAACCAACAAGTTATGTATTTAGGTGAGCCAGGCTAGCTGGTTTTTCCCACCTGCCCCCAGTCTTAATGCTACGCTAAGCTAACCAGCTGTAGGTGTAACCAGGTGTAACTTTATATGTGGCATACAAACACGTGAGTGGGATCAATCTTCTCATCTAAGAAAACAAATAAGGCATATTTCCCAAAATGTTGAACTATACATTGCAGTCAGACACTGTAAATTACATCTAGACATGCTCTTGTGGCCATACACATAAAAATAACATCCATTCGTATATATTTGTGTATTTAACCATGTCTTCTACCCAGACTTTCTCATAACCATGAGCTGCTACATGTATCCACAGATGGATAGGTATAAATGAATCCTTGGAAGCTTCACACTGCTGATGGTAAAGGGAAGGATGTGCAAGTAGCTGTAGAAGCTAATTGTTTGACTGCTTCAGGAGGCAGATTCTGTCCCTCTCCTTTATCAGTAAGTGTCCTCATTAGTAGGTACTGATGAGCTTGGCAAGTTCGAGTCAGTTGGATTAGCAAGCTATAGCAAACTGGCTCCAAGTGATATCAATCACGTTGTTAGGGTAGCTGCATGATTAATGTAGACTTGTGAATTCTGACCAAGAAGTCCTAATTATGGATGTGGTTCAGTGTACATTAAAATGCTAGTCTTTAGATGGCAAGTTAATGTGACAAGTCAAAGTTCTGTAAACGACAAGATGTGAAGTTTCTGACTCCTTCACTGACTGACCTTAATTTGACTCTTGGCTACAGTGAAAAAGACAGGAACACCTCAGACATCTCAGGGCCATCACAATACGATGTGTTTTTGGACTTGGGAAAATCTGATGCCTAAATGGGAAGCATTTGATTCCCTTAGAGCTCAGTCTGTTCAAAGCCTTTTCAGTGGCTATATAAATGAAATATAACACAGGGACAAAGTGTGCACATCATTTGCGCCTTTACTCTGACAGGAGGAGGTGATGGAGGTGATCATTAGGGCACCAAATGGGTGCTATGGTAGAAAAATGAATTGGACATGAGCTGAGATATGGACATATCCCCTCCTTGAACTGCCACCTTATTGTGGTTGGAGGGGTGTGCGTGTCTGAATAATCCTAGGAGCTATGTTGTCTGGGGCTATTGCCCCTGGTAGGGTCTCCCAAGGCAAACAGGTCCTGGGTGACAGGCCAGACAAAGAGCAGTTCAAATCCCCCTTATGAGAAATTTAAAATCCAGGTCCGTGACGTTGCCCGCTATGGCGCAACCGGGGCCCCACCCTGGAGCCAGGCCTGGGGTTGGGGCTCATATGTGAGCGCCTGGTGGCCGGGTCTTGCCCCATGGGGCCCGGCCGGGCTGAGCCCGAACGAGCGACGTGGGGCTAATCTCCCGTGGGGCCACCACCTGCAGGAGGAACCGTAAGGGGCCGGTGCATTGTGGATTGGGTGGCAGTCGAAGGCGGGGGCCTCGGCGACCCAATCCCTGGACACGGAATCTGGCTCTAGGGACATGGAATGTCACTTCACTGGGGGGGAAGGAGCCTGAGCTGGTGCGGGAGGTTGAGAGATTCCGACTAGAGATAGTCGGGCTCGCCTCCACGCACAGCTTGGGCTCTGGAACCCAACTCCTCGAGAGAGGCTGGACTCTCTACTACTCTGGAGTTGCCCGCGGTGAGAGACGGCGGGCTGGTGTGGGCTTGCTCATGGCCCCCCAGCTCAGCCGCCATGTGTTGGAGTTGGAGTTAAGGGGTGGCTGTGGCTTAGCGGCACAGTGGGTTGTCCTCCGATCAGAAAGTCGGCGGTTCAATCCCGGCTTCCGCCAGCCCATGTCGAAGTGTCCTTGAGCAAGACACTGAACCCCCGAGTTGCTCCCGATGGGTCAGGCCAGCGCCTTGCATGGCAGCTCCACCGTCATTGGTGTGTGAATGGGTGAATGAGAGGCAAACTGTAAAGTAAGGGATGCTGTCAAGCTGAAGAAGGAGTCCTATCGAGCCTGGTTGGCTCGGGGGACTCCGAAGGCAGCTGATGGGTACCGGAGGGTCAAGCGAGCTTCAGCCCGGGTGGTTGCAGAGGCAAAAACCCGGGTCTGGGAGGAGTTCGGTGAGGCCATGGAGAAGGTCTGTTGGTCGGCCTCGAAGAAATTCTGGCAAACCATCTGGTGCCTCAGGAGGGGGAAGCAGTGCCCTGCACACACTGTTTACAGTGGGGGTGGGAATCTGCTGACTTCGACTGGGGATATCCTCGGATGGTGGAAGGAGTACTCCTCAACCCCACGGACATGTCTTCCATTGTGGAAGCAGAGGCTGAGGGCTCGGTTGTGGACTCGTCGATCTCCCGGGCTGAGGTCACTGAGGTAGCCGAGAAGCGCCTCGATGGCAAGGTACCGGGGGTGGATGAGATCCACCCTGAGTACCTCAAGTCTCTGGATGTCGTGGGGCTGTCTTGGTTGACACGCCTCTTCAACATCGCGTGGCGGCTGGGGACAGTGCCTCTGGACTGGGAGACTGGGGTGGTGGTCCCTCTGTTTAAGAAGAGGGACCAGAGGGTGTGTTCCAGCTACAGGGGGATCACACTCCTCAGCCTCCCCGGAAAAGTCTATGCCAGGGTACTGGAGAGGAGAATTCGGCCGATAGTCGAACCTTGGATTCAGGAGGAACAATGCGGTTTTCATCCTGGTCGTGGAACACTGGACCTTCTCTACACCCTCGCCAGGTTGCTGGAGGGTTCATGGGAGTTTGCCCAACCAGTCCACATGTGCTTTGTGGTTCTGGAGAAGGCATTCGACTGTGTCCCTCGCGGCGACCTGTGGGGGGTGCTCTGGGAGTATGGGGTCTGGGGCCCTCTGCTAAGGGCTGTCCGGTCCCTATACGACCGGAGCAGGAGTTTGGTTCGCATTGCCGGCATTAAGTCAGATCTGTTCCTGGTGCATGTTAGACTCTGGCAGGGCTGCCCTTTGTCACCGGTCCTGTTCATTATTTATATGGACAGGATTTCTAGGCACAGTCAGGGGCCGGAGGGAGTCTGGTTTGGGGACCACAGGATTTTGTCTCTGCTTTTTGCAGATGATGCTGTCCTGTTGGCTTCATCAAATCAGGACCTTCAGCATACACTGGGACGGTTTGCAGCCGAGTGTGAAGCGGCGGAGATGAGAATCAGCACCTCCAAGTCCGAGGCCATGGTTCTCAGCCGGAAAAGGGTGGCTTGTCCCCTTCAGGTTGGTGGAGAGCTCCTGCCTCAAGTGGAGGAGCTTAAGTATCTTGGGGTCTTGTTCACAAGTGAGGGAAGGACGGAGCGGGAGATCGACAGGCGGATCTGTGCAACCTCTGCAGTGATGTGGTCGATGTACCACTCTGCGGTTCCTACTCTCACCTATGGTCATAAGCTTTGGGTCATGACCGAAAGAACAAGATCCCGGATAGAGGCGGCCAAAATGAGTTTCCTCCGCAGGGTGGCGGGCGCTCCCTTAGAGATAGGGTGAGGAGCTCGGTCACTCGGGAGGAGCTCAGAGTAGAGCCGCTGCTCCTCCACATCGAGAGGAGTCAGCTGAGGTGGCTCGGGCATCCGTACCGGATGCCTCCTGAACGCCTCCCTGGGGAGGTGTTCTGGGCATTTCCAACCGGGAGGAGGCCCCGAGGAAGACCTAGGACACGCTGGAGGGACTATGTCTCTCGGCTGGCCTGGGAATGCCTTGGTATTCCCTTGGAAGAGCTGGAGGAAGTGTCTGGGTGTCTCTGCTCAGACTGCTGCCCCTGTGACCCAAGATGGATGGATGGATGGAGCTCTATATCTGGAAATAAATGGTTTTTGCCTTATCATAGTTAGGTCAACGCATTCTCACTCCCAAGTTTCATCACACGTGGTGTTCAATGTGAAACAGGTCACAGTTTGGTCGAGTTTAGGCACCAGAAGTACTTGATTAGGTTAAGGCACCAGAAGTACTGGATTAGGTTTAGGCACCAGAACTACTTGGTTAGGTTTAGATAAAGATCATGGTTTGGGTTAAAATAAGTATGTTAGTTACGTAACTTACGTTATGTACATAAATTAAAAAGAAGTCAACATTGACTATTGGTTTCACACAGGAAATGAACATCTCTGTTAAGTCAACAATGTCTCTGATGAAGTATAATACAGAATATCATAAAAAATCAGCTTATCCTTTGACTTTTCCATTGCTACATACCATCGATCTCTGCCGCTACAATCTGATTGGCCGACAGTCAATGGCCACTGCCAAGAGTTTGATCTGACCAAACAGAAATGGTAAATGGACTGTACTTGTATAGCGCCTTTCTAGTCTTTCTGACTACTCAAAGCCCTTTTACACTACATCACATTCACCCCATTCACACACTGATGGCAGGAGTTAACTGCAGTACAAATTAAACTAACCAGTCACACTCACTCACACACCGAAGGCACAGCTTCGGGAGCAGTTCAGGGTTCAGTATCTTGCTCAAGGATACTTCGACACATGGCCGGGGGAAGCCGGGATCAAACTGCCATCCTTCCGATTGGTGGACGACCGCTCTGCCACCGAGCCACAGCCGTCCCTAAGAAACTGCAGCAGCAGAAAATGGATATTCAGGTGAAAGTTCAAATACATTCTAGTAAAAAAAAAGCATTCTTCTTGTTTAAATAACAGGGAATCCAGGACAGATTGATCTGTTGGATCACAGAAGTCCAGGCCTGGGCCGAAGAATGAGTCTTGCTTCCTTTTCCAACACTTTCCCAACAACTCAGATGAACAGGAACTGGAGAAACTCAGAATAAGTGACTGGAGATGATCAGAGTTCAATGCAATAGTTTTTTCTTTCACAAGAGATAAACCTGAGTTGGTCCCAGTACTGAACTGAATACAAAGCTCTGTGCACTACCTTTTATAGCCCAAAACGTCCCTCCTTCTCTTGTGGATTCTCCACATATTTTTGTAAAAAAAATCCGCCTTTTCTAAGAAACAACGGCGTCATATTTATATACTATAACTGGGCCTTGGAAAGTACTAAAACTTTCCCTGATCTCATTCCAATGGAGCCAAGAAAGAACCTGATTTTTTTTCTGCCTAGGCCGGTTCACACCAGTTTGTGACACCACCATCTTCAGGGTGTTTCAGAGTGTATTTTTTAAAATGTTAATACTTTAACACATTATATGCGCTAATACATTTCTTCAGTTTCAGTAGTGTTAACATCGATTTTGTTGTGATGTATATCATGCATACTTAGTCTTTTGTGTATTTAATCACTATACTAAGTGCAAAGGCTGGTTATATGATATTTATTCAATTCATTAAATTATATCATCCACAACAGATCCTTGCTGACAATTGATGAGGGCTAGATGAAACAGTGGAAATTAAAAGATTATATGAACTTGTGTATCAGGGTAGATCATGCGAAAAAACATGTGCTTTGGATGTGTAGCCAGATTCACTCTGAATCTGTGGTAAAAGCTTCCTCAATGGGAAGGTTCAGAGGCAGACAAATCAAGATTAAGACAGGAAAGCAATATATCTTGTTGCTTTTGTATTTTTGTATTGAGTTCAGCTTTTTCTCCTTGCTTCTGAACCGCTGAACCTATCATTTTCAGAGCAAAGCATTTCTGGTGAACATGTCCAGCCCAATTAATTTAAGCAGTACAGTATGACTAAATCATAGTGTAGAGTTTTAGCTTCTGGGAACTTTTAAGTCAAAATTATCAGCCTTACCATTTGGCTCCTGCTAAAACTGGTGTTTGGATTTCGGAATGATTTGTCAAAATGTTGTGGGCTAAGTGTAATCCTTGGTTTGAATATGCTGACAGTGTACAAGATTTAGTGTAGGGTAGATTGTTGATTGCTCTGGGACATTTAGCAACTAACAACCAAGGCATTTTTCTCAGGAGTTCATGGAGATCCACTAACGGAGCTAAAAGGAGAGTTACATTCATCAGGTGGAAAGAAACACGTCTCCAGATAAATGCTAAAGTTCCTCTGTGTCTGCTGAATGTGGAAATAGGTATTATTTCTAACATGTTAGCCATAACATCATTGCAATCATCAACCTACTTTCACTCTGTAAGCTGGTTTCTACATATGAATAAATTCTTGTTTCATAGCAAAAATGATAATTGTATCTCATACTGTGTATTGGTAAATGACATCACTTACTGTAAGTCCAGTGTGAGCTTTTAAGTTACATCACTTCAGTGTAGGGTGAGCTTTAATATGTAGCAAATGATCTTGTGCTCAGGAGATACTTGTTGTCAATCCACAGTATCTCTACTATGATTAGCCTAATGTTAAAATCCTGCATTGTTCTAGTATACTCTCCATTAGCTCTGCTTTGGATTGCTTCCAGAAGATCTTTTCTAAAGAAAGTCCCTGCGGTCGGGCCCTACTGTCAAGTCCTCTTTAAATCACGTTATCTTCCATCCAATAAAGCACTTGCCTGATGGTCTCGGCCAGTCTTCTGGAGGTGTCGCTGCAGAACCTCTTTGTTGTCCCATCTACTAAAATAATACTTGGTTTTATTGATCTTTTGAACAGATTTTTGTTTTTTGGAGATGTTTCGTTGATTTTGATTTAGATTTTGTCCCAATCTTAACAAAGACTAGTTAAAACACCTCTGACATTAACTCTCATCCTATGTTGAAAAAAGTTAATTAACTTCTACAGAAGGCAGATAATGTTGTTTTGAAATTAAGGAGGAGGTTCCTTCGTTTTTCCAGTGAAGAGCTACTGACAGCTGCTGTTACTCCATGTTCTACACAGCAAACGTGTTCGCATAGGGTCACTTTTCTTATATGAAACCATAATATGACAGAATCAGATTCATTCAATTCATTCAGGGAAAATCTGTGTTCAAATGAGCATTCACCCTACCTAATTTTATCTGCTTGCCTGCCTTCAAACCTGTTCCGTTTATAGTGGAGAACTCTTTACCTTCTTCCAGAGGGTAAACGATCATAACAGGGATAAAGTACATGCATTGCGTCACTTAAAATCCTTTTTGCCTCATTCAAAGTGCATTGCTGGTACAAGGACTGAATACTGGGATAGTCTTTCAATCTAATAATTTTCATTGCAGTTCTAACAATGTACATTATCTTTTATTTAGATTTAACAGAGAGATTACCAACCCAGGAAGACAAGCCATACCAGATAACACTTAGTACAGACTAATAAAAGAGGAACATAATTTTCTTATTGACACCATAAAACCGCAGTCTTCGTAAAAAAATACAATCTTGGGTGAAGTCTTTTGCACACCCAGTCAACATGCATGTCCCACATAAGAGATTTGTCTATGTACACACCTAAAAGAATGCACTTGATTTATGTCATGATTATGAACAGACACAGGCATATGATCTCCAATTCCCTTAGGATAAAAAATTATTTGCTCTGTTTTTAGTGGGTTAGGGTTAGAAAAAAAATTGTCACACCTGTCAACAAAATAATTAATCTCAGAATGATAGATAGAACAAAAGTCTTGTTTTTTCAACAGACTTAAGATTTCTGTGTCATCTGAGTGCTTACTTGAGCACTCATTAGTGTATAATGTAAAAAGAACTGGTGATCTAACACAGCCCAGGGGAACACCAGTACTACTGCACTTTACTTGTGATAGGAAAGGAATAATTTTTTTCTTTTTTTTTTTTAGCAAAGAAGTAGTCCAAGTGATAACTGCTGACAGAGGTCTATGGTTTTTTCAGATGAACAGGGACAATTTTTCTGAAAAAAATGATGCTCTTAAGTTATTCAAATGTGATTAAGTGCTAGTAACAATCCAAATTTCCATGCATCTTCCATTGTATTGGGGTAACAGCACAAGTTTCAGAGCCACAGCACATAACTAAAATATGCATGTCCAGACAGCACTAGGGCTAAGTGAGAAAACAAGTTCTTATTTTGGGTGAACTGACCCCTTAAGATGCAGGTTTTCAAATCAGTACCTTTTCTCATACATATTACACTATCAATCTGTAATTTTAGTTTTTCTAATTGTTTCATCTATGGACTATTAAGGCATAGGTGTGTCTTGGGTTGCTTTTGCTGGACTGACAGGCGTCTTGACCAACTGCGTGACACAAAAAAATTCGGATATTGTGTCACTGATAAGCATGGCAGTGAACAGTAAACCCAGCCCCTCCTTTCACTGACATTACAGATGCTATATATCCATATTTTTCTCCAGTCTGGGGTTATAAATCAACTGCCAACTGCATCACTGAATAAATTCCTACGTGTATCTAAAACAATATTTGACAAATATAACAGCGACATACCTTAAAAAGAAAAAGCAATAACTATTTTTGTACTGTATCTCTTCCAGCTTTCTCTTGGTCTTCTCCTGTCTCATACTTTCAGTCTTTGCTACCATCAGAGAGTTCAAAAATAGCTCTGAGAGTGCCTTGTACATCCTGGTAGGTATAATTTCATTTGCTGTAAACCTATACTCCATATACATTCATGTCACAGGGTTAACGCCACAATTATGGTTTGTTCCACAGGAAATTGTGACCATTGTGGTGTTTGGAGTAGAGTACATTGTAAGGATATGGGCTGCTGGCTGCTGCTGTCGATACAGAGGATGGAGAGGCAGGCTAAAATTTGCCAGAAAGCCTTTCTGTGTTATAGGTGAGAAAACAGGGTCGGCTTGTGGTTTGCTGGCTGTCATTTCTCTCACCTTGCTCTCTCAGAAGAACATAACACAGGCACATTACTGTGTTTTTCCATTCCTTCCATTTTCAAATGCTGGAGGGTATAAGCGACATACAAACCTCAATGAAAATTTGACACTTCTAATACTAGTTGCTGCCAAGTTCCCCCTTCCCTCCTCAAAAGTTTTAAATCACAAGAAAAATTATTACCCTGTAAAGTGTTGTTAATTCAGTCGGATTTGATCAAGGATATACTATCTCTGGCTTCCCTCGCTTCCCAGCATGTGCAGAATACTATGATTGTGTTTTGCTCTCTCTCTCCAGACATTATGGTGCTGATTGCCTCAGTATCTGTACTGGCAGCTGGATCTCAGGGCAATGTTTTTGCCACCTCGGCCATCAGGAGTCTGAGATTCCTGCAGATCCTGCGCATGCTGCGTATGGACCGCCGTGGAGGCACCTGGAAGCTGCTCGGATCTGTAGTTTATGCCCACAGCAAGGTGATCCTGATATCATTATCTTTATTTTTCTGTAGAGCTTTACTTGGACTTGACCAACGTCAACGTTAACTGAAGCACCTTTCTCAATTTTGTGACTAGAGGGTGGGTATTATTAGCCAGCCATATGTGGTGTTTAAAACCACAGCTGACATGCACGCCCGTGAAATTAACTACACTAAAGTTTTCACAGGAAAGAAAACAAAACATTTGATTGTATAGCAAAAAAGAGCTGATATGATAAATAATGTTATCTTAATAATAATAATGTATGTTTACTATAAAGACTACTGTTCTTTGCTGCCTCATCTTTAATGATGATTTGTGTCCAGTTCCAGCATCTTCCAGCAATAATTAACTGTAAATAAAACATATTTAATTATTGTTTTACCGAGAAAACATGCAGAGGAGGTCCTGAGTAATGTCTGTAGTCTTCCTCTCAGGCTGCATACAGCCTCACCAACCTCCATACGTAAGCTAGGGCAGCCTGTATGTTGCCTGAGAGGCAAAACCCAGGGCAGAAATATGATTTTTAAAAGTGAGGGGGACATGTAAATGTAAATGGACTGTACTTGTATAGTGCCTTTCTAGACGCCCGACTACTCAAAGCACTTTCACACTACATATCACATTTACCCATACACTGATGGCAGGAGCTAACTGCCCATCAGTACAAATTAAACTAATCATTCACACACCGAAGGCACAGCTTCGGGACCAATTTGGGGTTCAGCACCTTTCTCAAGGATACTTCGACACATGGCCGGCGGAAGCTGGGATCGGACCGCCTATCTTACGATTGGTAGACGACCCACTCTGCCACCAAGCCACAGTCGCCCATGTCCCCGCCATCCCCAAAAGAAATGATGTCCTTGTGTGGCACCCTATCAAAAGTGTGTTTTCAAAACTTCATTGTAAAGACTTTAATTAGTATATTTGTACATCAAAATAAGTTATTTCATGGCAAATTTTCTGTATGGATAAACCATACAAAAATAAAGATTTGCTTCTTCCAGACTTCTTTATCAAGCTAGCAATACGTCATATGTAACCACCTTTATCTCTTTAGCAGTGCTCTCTTTCCCTGGAATCATCCCGTCACCCGTATGTTTCTAGATACACGTTGATGGCCTTTGGCCACATAAAGAACTGAAGTGTTAGCCAACAAGATGATCAGGTACAAATATAGGTTTTAGACCTCTGCACAAGTTTAAATCTAAGTCTGAGTCACTGGTATCCAAGTCTAATCCAGGTGAAGAGTGAAATTAAACTCCAGTCTGTGACTCAAGTAGCTTAAATTAAACACTTTAAGTAAAAATGAAAATGTCACTCAAGGTAGACAACCATGGGAGTTGAAGCTAAAAGTGCCCTTTATTTTCCACTGTGCTACTCCAGTGACACTATTTCCAGTCGTGCCTCTTCCAAATAATTCTGTCATGGTGAGGAAACATATTTCTCTGTTTCATTTTAATGAGCTTTGAAATACAATTATTTGCTTGCAATAATAAGCTGTGGAAAATGTGCAACTGTGTGTGTGAAGTTGTGAGGAGGGCATTGGGTGGGTGTTTAGCATGGGTGGAGTTGGAAATACTTGCTTTGCAATAGAGGGCATGCGACTCACATAATAATGTCCAATATTATTACAGAATGGCCATTTTTATCAATTTACAGAGGTTACATCACCAATTTGCAAGGCGTCCAAGATGATACTTTATTACTATAGATTCCATGATGCTTATTGTATTTCTTTTTCTTCTGTAGGAGCTCATCACAGCGTGGTACATAGGCTTCCTGTGTCTCATCCTGGCTTCATTCCTGGTCTACTCTGTGGAAAAGGAGTCAAATGATGAATTTGAAACCTATGCTGATGCTCTTTGGTGGGGACTGGTAAGACTAAACAGAAAAACAAGAACACGGTTCCACAAAATCCATTTTACGGTTTTGAGAACCGCTCTGTAAAACAATAGCATTCTCTGATGTTATGAAACTAATTTTATTTCCAGTTTCCCCCCACTTCTATTACATATCATAACATATCTACAACCAGTACAACACCTATCAAATCAAATATTAAATTTGATGAATCTTTTCACCAGATCACTCTCACAACCATTGGTTATGGTGACAAGGTTCCCAAGACCTGGAATGGACGCTTGCTGGCGGCCACATTCAGCATGATCGGTGTGGCCTTCTTTGCACTTCCTGCTGTAAGTATGAGGGCTCATCAGGAGTACTTTGAACCCATTGTGTTTATGCAAAAGAGTAAGTTTAAAGTGCTGATTCTCAAGAGCCTCATTCGTGTTCATTTAGTCTCTATCCATCATGGTGTTAAGCGCTCATCGATGTGGTGTTACTGCTCCGCACCTCCCTAAGAAACAGTTTGTCCAGTTCTATGAAGTGTTCTTCCTTGGATTTTCTTTTGATAAAGTTTGAATTTCAATAGATCAATAGATCTCTTTGTCTGTTCTGTTGATCGTCTCTCATGCTAACTGCTTAGTTTTCCTTCTGTTTATACCAAACAATCAGAACATTATAAACATCACTATCAGGCTGTGACTATTTGGACAAGGAGATGTAAAACTTGAACTGAATATACCTGGTTTGAATTGTCACTGGTAAATGCTCAAGAGTGGCACATTCATGTTAATTCATATTAAACATAGCTAATTATTTCTTTATAGCTGCACTAATCGATATTCTTACGTTAACAAAGGTCAAATGACTATGTTGCTCATAATGATGAACCAACAGAGACTTTTGTGTTCTATGGAACGTTTCAGCATCTTTCACCTCATTGTTATGATTTTACAGCATATAACGTTTATGTTCAGACAGCTGTTTTCAGCAAAAAAGCTCAGATAGCTGGTGAACACAGTGGAGCATTTAGCAGCTAAAGAGATATTTTCCTCAGGAGTTCGAGAGACCAAAACAGAGCTAAAAGGAGAGTCAATATTGGGGTTTACATTAATCAGTTCACCAAATGCTAATGTTGCTCCGTGTCTGCTGGATGTGGTGTAAATAGGAAATATCAAATATGTAAGTTAATATTATTTGTCAGTGTTGTTACAGGTTACTGCACTGCCACCTAGTGGCCAAAAAAATAATATAATGCTGCTTGACAATTTACTGACTTAAGCTATTATTTGTAACAAATAAACCAGTGAAGAATGAAAATTAAGTTACAGCTTTTTTGGTCCTCACATTAATAATAAACAAGTGCTTAGTAAAGAGGTACAGCAGTAATAGACCTTTTTCACAGCTGCCATTTTAAGTTGTTATAGCAAGAAAAGCACAGATGGAACCAATAACACTAGCGATCATGGGTGGCTCAGTTTCGTTTAATTGTCTCAGTGAACCAGCAATCACAATACCAGGGCCCTGGACCTGAACACCTAGCTAGAATGCACCCATTGCTAATGTTATAGATTACACCTGTGCTTTTCCTGTTGTCTGCTTTGAAAAACGTATGTATATTGGAAAAGGATGTGCAGTAATTTATATGGTATTGTGCACCTCAGCCACCTAATACGTTTTCAGTATTCTATGATCCTACTTGAGTCACTCAGAAAAGAAAGCACTCTAAGTGAGCCAGTCTGTTACATTAAATTTGTGGCACTTAGACTGCAGAAATAAACTAAAAGCTTCCTCTGAATCCACAAAAACTCTTGCTTTTTTCCCCCTTTACATTCAGAAAGCGCCCATCTTATGATGTTGTAATTCTAGATACTGATGTATTTGTCAGCTGCTGTCAAATGATCTTTGTTTCACCAGAGGTTTGAAGATGTCAGACTCAGCAGTAAGCTTTGAGTAAGCAGCTAAGACCTCTATCACACATAAAATAAAATAAAAACTGTGGATTGCTGTATCAGCACTCAGTTAACAAGAAACAGTTAATACTTTTGCTACATTTACTTCTAATGTACGTGGATAAAATCAGCATTTTCTCTCACATTTCTCTTACCTCGAAGGCTTTGCAGACACGTAAAAACATGTGATATTATGTATATTCTATATGTTTTTTGTTGGATTTGCTTAATAGTGGAAGGGTTCAACAAGGTGTTGGAGGGAACAGCTTGCCACAAAAACTATTTCTTTCCAACTGCAGCTGGCCTCCTCAACAAGGCCCGGGACCCCCACTGACACTGACTCAGTGTCCCCAATATATAGTACAGTAATACTGTAAACCTTTGCACAGTCGCATGTAATAAATATGTTGCACATTGCACACACTGTAATTTAATTAAAATATTGTCATATTGTACATATTCGTCATTATTATTTTCTTATAATATTTTTGTTTGAATAGTCTCTAATATCTTATTGTCAGTTTTATAGTTGCGATTCTTCGCAGTACTTGTTTTTTGTTACTTTATACTTCTTTATATTTCTACTATGTTTATTGTCAGGCACCAAAATACCAAAGCAAACTCTGCATATGTGTAAAGCTACTTGGCAATAAAGGTGATTCTGATGCTCATTCTGTTGTTGCAATTCAAACTCTTGGCCTGTAGAGGCCAGTAAAGGTCATTGATCACTTTATATGCTCTCTATGTTACTCTGAATCTGTATAGGGCATCCTGGGTTCTGGCTTTGCCCTCAAAGTCCAAGAGCAACACAGGCAGAAACATTTTGAGAAAAGACGTAACCCTGCAGCAGGCCTCATCCAGGTATGCGTCTAAGAAAAACTGGGTGATAACGACACCATGCACAGATTTGACAAACAGAGATAATCTCTGTTTTGTGCTCGTGACAAAAATTTAAAAAGACTTTTTTATTTCTCCATCCAGGCTGCTTGGCGGTTTTATGCCACCAACCTTTCCCGTACAGATCTGCTGTGCACTTGGGATTTTTACGAGCAAACTGTAGCTGTTCCAATGTACAGGTAAGTGATGAAGGTGCCTGAATAATGCTGTACATTATTCAGCATTTTCAATAAATACAATGTTTTCCCATATCACATTCTGCCATACCTCTTAAAACTGAGACGCTAAGTGGAAAACTGAACCTACAGAGTATCCTCATCTTATTGTATTCCCTTCTTGAATCAGATACTACTGTCTCTTGTGAAGAATCACACACTGATGTGACGTTTCACTTTCTGCTTTAATAAGGGTAATTTTACAGTGGACGAGCCTGGTGTCTTGGCAGTGACACCTGCCAGTGGCTACTTTGTAAAATTAACCGCCTATAGTGTTGTCCAGCTGTATGAATCAGCAAATAAGCTGCGGTGCTTGACTTTCAAAATGCGTATTTCTGCCTTTCATGCGTCTAGAAGTAAAAGATCTCTGCTTGTCTGTCCTATTTGGAAATAGCTTAATGTTCGATTTCATTCCAGTAGTAATTTGAGGTGAAAGGGTGATGACCAGCAAGATAGATATCTGCCAAACTAAATGGAATTAGCTTTAAAGTGCCCAACGGCGAGCTTTAACCTTTCAAGACTGAGTTGGCGAAACTGACTTGACAGAATGACACAATGTTCATTATCTTTTCCCAGACTTATTCCACCTCTGAATCAGCTGGACCTGCTGAGGAATCTGAAGGGCAAGTCATTCAGGTATAAACATGACCGTAAGAGTGGCAAAGCTGATGATGATGGTCTCATGATGACGAGGATACCAGGATGCTGATGATGGGAATAATAGTGATGATAATAATGATGATTATTAACGCTGAAGCAATAATCGTGAAATAGGAAAGACAGATTTGAAAAAAAGAATTTGCCAACAAAGCTACACTAATCAATATTAGTATATTAACAAGGCTCAAATAAACTATGTGTAATGTGAAAGGGCTCAGTCATAGAAACAAACCCACAGAAAATGATCACTCAATAAGTAGGAGGCAGCTATTTTCAGTGAAAACCCTCTTAAACCTGTACTGTACGTTACCTGTTCAGGACCAAACGGCAGACAATTTTGGTGGCACAGGTAGTACTGGTAAAATAATCTGTTGATGATGAATCCATAAATTGCTCAGTATCTGCTGGTTGTGCAAATAGGCAACTGTTTGCTAACAAGTTCATCATATCAAATTAAAAGGTGAAAATATTTCAGTGTGGCCCCCAAGTGGCCAAAAAAATCAGTTACTGCAGGTTTAAACAAATAATAATTTTCACACATATCTATATCTAGTGATTTACATGCCAGCATTGGATTTTATGAATTGTTTTCTCAAATCTCATGTATGATTTGGATTTGCAGCAGCCCAGCTTTTACCATCCAGCAGCTGGACTTGATATTTCTCTGGACATGTTCCCTGTTGCTTGACAAGGGATTCTCAATGCTAATCCAACCCTATTACACTGAATGTCATATAACAACATCGCGCCATGTTGGTTATGACATACAACCAACAGTGTGATGCATGACTGACTTGCACTGTGTAACAGCTGATGTGTTCTCTCCTCGCAGGAAGGAGTCTCAAACAGAAACCTCTCCCAGGTCTGTGATCTGATTGGTTGTTATCTCTCTTCACCTCCTTTTGGCTTCTCTTTAATTCTGCTCTTAGCTGCTGCTGAGGCACTCTTCTTGGGGGAGTGTGTACAGTATATCTGTGTGTGTGTGCGGGTGTGTGTGTGCGTGTGCGTGTGTTTGTATTTTGGGGGTTATTGTAAGTCCTGCCTGTCAGACATGGACATGGCTGTGTGTTAAGTGCCTCCTTCAAGAATGGTCATGCTGCATTTGCTCACATGGTGCACAAAGATCTGCTCACTTTGGTCTCACTCCCAACTGGCAGCTTTATTAAATATTCACCAATAAGCTGTTCTTTTGATGCTCTAGCTTTCAGCATCACCTCGGGAAAAAGTGATTTTGAACACTTTAAGAGCCTTGCTTGAGCCATGACACTGTTTTTGACAAAAGAAACAAGTGTAATTATTGACAATGTAGTAACACTTTATCATGACTTGGTCCTTTATAAGCCATTTGCATATTTTGAGTTGTACTGTGATATGAAAAACTGCGCTAAAACGTAATTACACCCATGGAAAAATAACAAAAGGAGAAGACCTTCACTTGAGTGTTAATTTATCATATAATGGACAAGCAGGTTGCAAATTAATTATGAATTTTAGTTACAATAAAGTGTTACTAGCATCACAGTATGGCACACACTGCTGTTTTTGTGACTGTATCCACTGCTATTTTATCTTTTTGTGTCTCTTTTACTGCCCACCACTCCAGTAATGAAAATGCAAACAAAGACAGACTTTGCGGGTGCTGTCCAAGAACTATTAGGTATAGTTGCTACACAGATACTAACATCTGCACTGCAAGTCTCTGTGTCTCCTTCCATTCCTACCTCTGTTCCTCTTCCTCTTTAAACACAAGCAAAGGTAGAGAAATCACAGAATGAGGACTTTCCTTGGATATGTCACTTAGTGAACGATAAAATCGGACCAATTTACTTTTTATAGTGTAGTGCAGCTCTCTCAATGATATCTACATCAAATGCTTAATATAAACACAAGAGCTAACCTGCTAACACCTTTTACCTTTTTCTCTGAAAGAAAACCCGCAGCTATACATCGTTGTTTACCGTCCTGTCACAGTTGATTTATGGCTTCTGTTTAGTAATGTCTTTATGCAGTTGATTTGCTTGCTGCCTTTTTTTTTGCCTAATCAGCACTTCATTTCTGCAGGCAAAGTGCATATTTCTGAGTACCTAACAATGCGTTTCCTTTGACCGATTCCTGTATATCAGGCGGAGTATACTGTACAGTATGATGGTGAATTATTGTGCATGATTTGTGTTCACTTTTTGCATAGAGTGAGACCACAGCTCTTCTTTTTGAGACTTGCAGTGTCACTTTGCTTCCCATGCATGCTTGCTTGTAGCTTCCTGCTGCTTGCCTGACCCACTGAATGCTCCACTATGTTCGTATATGGACATGGCTTCTTCTCCTGTAGGACATTGCCCATTTTGCGTTTCTGCTGAGGTAAGATTTACTATCACATCAGTGCTGAATTCGACAAATTCCCAAGATTACACTTAAAACAAGAAAGCAGTAGGATAAAGACATATAGTTGCAGATAGATATTTACTTTAATTTGATGATGCTGTAAAAAAAACAACAGTTAAATTAGTTACATTTTCCCTTCTCATTACTTGCTGTCTGTAGTCGAAAGGCCAGCCTGAAGGACAAGGTGTTCCCCAGTCCTTCCAAGGCTCCTCTGGCCAAGGGGAAGGCCCAGTCTCCGGGGGCAGAGGACGGGGCCGAGGCGAGTCCCAGCAAGGTCGCCAAGAGCTGGAGCTTTACTGAGAAGAACCGAGGGCCAAAGAACGCCTTCAGAGTCCGGGGCAGCACCTCACGCCAAAACTCAGAGGGTGAGGGAACTCCATCCAGTACAGAATAACATCTGACCAGAATAATGAGTGTTGACACATTATGGACTCTTGAAGGACAGTGCCACTACCACTATTTTTGTTTTAGGGATAGCCAACAACCAATTGTTTCATAGTAAAATGAATGATCTATTTCCTCTATAACTGTATTTATGTTAAGGATGGAAAGTCTGAAACTGAATTTATACCATCATGAAACATTAAACTCTGTAAAGAAACTCAGACTGCTCTTTAAGGGACGTTTGCAGCTGTTAAAAGGAATAGCTCGACATTTTGGGAAATACGCTTATTAGCTTTTTTGCTGACAGTTAGAGAGTTTACCACTGATGTCTTTATGAAAAATATGAAGCTACAGCCAGGAGACAGTTAGCTTAGCTTAGCATAGAGACTGGAAGCAGAGGTAAACAGCTAGCCTGGCTCTATCCAAAGGTAAGAAAATCCACCTATCAGAACCTGTAAAGCTCACTAATTAAGCCTTCATAAAAGGCAAATATATGGCCAGTATTTGCGTATGCCTATATATTGGTCTAATCTTAGTGGAGGCATGAAATCAAATCTCAGTTTAAACATTTTCCATCATTAATGCTGTTTTTCAAAATCTAATCTGTTGGCATTTAGATAACAAGTTACTGTTTATTAATAAAACCGTATCCAGTAGATTCCTTGACTATTGTTCCACAGTTGAATTTAGTTGATGTGGAAGGATCTACATTACAGAGCCAGCTCAAGGGCAAAAACCAAGCCAGCTGTGTGTTTTTAGAAGGAGGGTGTTGATGGTTCTTAATTAATTGCAATCAAGCCTCTATGAGATGCTGTCATTGTGCAGACTGTGCAGTAATTGCCATGCAGGTGATGTTGCTATATAGTTTCTCCTGCATGTATTCATACATATGAGGACAGGGAGATTTTCTTGACACATTAAAGCCAACATTTCAACATTGTGCTGGGGGAGACAGGGGTCCATTGGTTTGGATGTTGGTGTCCAGCCATCATTTATTGCTAGACAGCCCAACTGCATCCATATGTCATCCAGGTCACTGTATCACTATCAACAAATATACTTCTCCTCTTCACCATTTCTTTGCCTTTTTGTTAAACAATTTGTATCAATTCTCATTAGTTGTTTTTCTTCTTCCGCTTCATGGCATGTTAAAGTGCTGATTGAAATGCAGGACGAAGACTTTGGACTGAAGAGTTCTCCAGGTTAGACAAGTCATCATGACATGTCTTCAATTTAGACTGCAATGTACTCTGTAATGTCTAGATGAATCATCTTCTAGATGAGAATATTTTACCATATGTGTTATACAAAGCTTTATAATAAATGCTGTTTGTTAAACGTACATGTAAAAGATGAGAGACAAGTGCTTTCAAACATGAACCAGAAGCCATTCAGTGGACTCCACAAGTTTCCATGTTTGGAATTGATTTGTCTGCCATAGTCATCCTGCTAGAATCCATAACAAATCTTTTTCCATGTCTCTCCTCTCTCTCTTTTTGCAGCAATTGAAGGTTTAATAAGTAAGAAATTGGGATATTTTTTTGGTTGGCTACTTTGGGGGAAATTATCAAAAAACAAGTCAGCTTCACTGGTCTGAGAAACCTGCATGCTGAAATCTGCTGAGATTTTTTCACTTGACGTGAACCCTTTATATTCCCCCACCCAACGATAACTAAGGACTGAAGCATGATACTAGCTGAGAATAAGCATGTAATGATTCAAGTATTTATTGGGATTCTAACAACTATAAAATATGATTATAGTATGTATTTCACAGGAATGGTAGGCTAAGTTAATAGTGGGTTCAAGTCAAGTGGTGCAGAGATTATCCAGAGACGAAATGCCCCAAAAGACCCGCTTTATGTTGCATGAAGAGACCTCCCTTTCCCTACCAGATTCTCATCTAATTTCCAATAAGCAGTGATTGGCCCTTGACACCTTTGCCTTTATGCATGGATATGGATTTTATGCTTCAAAATACATAGATTAGCCTCCTGGCTAAACTAAACATGCTAGTTATAAGGCTAATCTAGATTGTTGTAATTGGTGGTGGGAAGAGAGTACTTGTTGTTAAAGGTTTATCCCTATCCCATCAGCACTATCCTTCAATTCTGCACCAAGTCTTTTTTTCTGTTGTTCCACAAAGCCCGCTCACTATGCTCACAAAATGGCTAACTGACTTGAAACCAACTTCCTAATAGAATTTTGCATCTTTCAATGCTAAAAGCAACAGCTCTGCTTTGCTTCTGCTGTGGACACCGTTCGTGTGGAAGCAGATTAAATATTGTGTCCTTGTCTTTGCTCTGTAGAGGCGAGCCTCCCAGGAGAGGAAATTGGTGATGATAAGAGCTGCCACTGTGAGTTTCTCACTCAAGAATTACCACCAGGCTTGAGGGTTACAATAAGGGCAATCTGGTAAGGATTCGCTTTAATTCCCAGTTTTAATGGTTCTGTAATGTTTACTTCACCCATGGAGAAAATATGGTTTGTGTTTATGACTTTTCCTTTACCTTGTGGTCATCTATGGTTTAGGCTTTACTAGATTTGATAGCGTTTAAAGAATAATTCCAGTAAGGTTAGGTTTTACTTATGGCCGTCAGTCCTATAAGTAATAATATCATTGTACCTAAAAAGTTAATTGCCGAGCTCTTGCAACGCGGTTACATCGCTAAAAAGAAATCTGATGGGCCAAGGAACACGAGCCTTCATACAATCGGACAGATTTAAAACAAATGTGCCAAGGTTAGTCAAACTTATCAAACTAAGAGAAAATTAAGGCTATTGGTAAAATCATCACCAAAACTGTTGTGACATCCATAATAGTTTACAGACTGACTATCTTGTTCAACTTTGACCTACTGATTTTACTGTAGTTGTGTGTGCACAATTTTCCTGTGTAATGATGGAAAGAATTGGCAGCACTCACTTTCAGTTTTACCTGCAAAATAAGGTGGTTGCCTTCATAAAATGTATCCCATGATTTCTCCACATTTTGTAATAAGTGTAAAATGTCATGGTCATGTTGTAAAATTCAGCCATTTTGGAAGTCTGTATTTCAATTTCTTTCTGAAGGACATTCTATTAACCTGGAACCTGAGCCTTGTATTGGACTTTTAGGAGCAGAGAATGCTTTTTGTAGTAAGTATCAAACTCAGGCTATTTCACTCTGTTTTAATATAAAGCAGTAAACATAGTTTAAAGTAACATGTAAAGTGGAACTGCTTAGGAAGTTTGAGTTATTTATCCTGTATAGTTTCTGGTTTGGTGATATAGTACATGTGTGTTGTCTTAAGAAGATTTAAAAAAAGAGATAAAAAAAAAAAAAAAAAAAAAAAATATATATATATATATATATATATATATATATATATATAATTTTTTTATCTAATCTTTCTATTTTTTTTTCTTTCTTTTATATAAATCTAAATGTATATAAAAGAAAGTATT